>VCCN01004834.1:1562-13660 GCA_006491835.1 Architeuthis dux
TCTTTTAATTTGTTGATTTTCATATCCATTCCTTGTTCTTGTAGGTTTGGCCAAAGGAATGGATTTTGCTCAAGGCCATTCTATCTGTCTAGTCTCTTTGTTTTATTACTTTTTTGTGTAAGATACTAGCTGCCTTGGGCTTTTAGTATCCTTAACTTGTGGTCACTTTACTCTGTCTTAGCAGGGGGATAAACATTAACAGCTACTGTGTTTTATGATATTCTTTCTTTCTTCTGATTATTTTGAATTCCTTATTCTATCCTTATTTGATCTACCCCTCTTAAGTGTTTTTTTTTCAAGTCATCACTTGAAATTCCCTTTTGGATATACCAAACCCATCAACATATTTACTTTCTTATTGATTATTTCTTAATCTTAATTTTTACTCGTCTTGGTACATTTTTTCCCAACTTATTTTACTATATTCTTTATTCTTATTCTTGTTTTTTCTCTTTTTGTTTTATTTGATTTATTTGATTTTATTCTTACTTGACTGTCATAATTTCCGATTTGTGGGTTTATTCTTTTCTTCATCCGTTGTTTTTATTTTAATTATTTTCAATTTTTCTCCCGGGCTCAGGTTCTCCCTCAGGTTTAATTATTTTTCCATTATCATTTATCTTACTTTTTATTTTTTGGTCCTATTCTAGTTTGTCCTGTTCTGGTTTATTTTTGAATTCCTGTTTGCCATATTTTTATTATATAGTATTCCTTATTTTATTTTGTGGTTTTGCCTCCTATTTTTTTTAATTATGTTTTTTTTTTTTTTTATATAGTTTATTTTACCTTCCCACATATTTCAGTGAGAACACCTTTTGGTGTCAATTCGAGATCGAAAATTACGGTAACGTGCTAAGTAGTTTACTCTTTTCCTTTTATGTTATTATTTTTAGTTTTTCTTCGAGACACCTCGATTTTAGACTATTGCATGTTCTTGCCTCTTAATATTCCCCATTTTTATTGTAGGGTTTTTTCCTGACTCCTTTAGCTTCCAATAATATATTGATAACGCTGTATCCGTTTTTCTAAATTTATTTTTAAAGGATGCCTTGTGGTTGGCTAACCTTGCCTTGAATTTCGGTTTCGTTATTCCCACATAAGCTTTCTTCTTTTTTATTATTTTCTAATGATATTTTTGTTTCGTTAGGCATTTGTTATCCAAGACGCATATCTCTGGTAATTTGCATTTCTTTATTATATTATTTCTCTCGTTTTCATTCATAGTTGTTTCTATTATTCGATTATTATGGTTTGCTATGATTTTTCCTAGGTTATCTATACATGCATATCCCAGTTTAATATTATTCGGATTAAGTATTTTATGTAGTTTGCTGTTACTTGGGAAGTGCCTTTTAATTATCTCAATGGACAGTTTTCCGACATTTGTACGGACCTGTTTATTGAACGGCGGAGTAAACCAAACCACTTTCCTGTTTCTATTTCTGTTTTTTTCCCATTATTTTTCCCTTGGTTGTATTCCAGTTTGCATTTTCTGTATCCGCTATTATTTAGTGCTTTCTGGTACTCCGTTCTATGTTTATTGAATACTTCCCTATTTGATGAATTATTATTTAGTGTTTTATTCATTGAGTTCGGGATATGTTTAATTACTGATGGCGGGTGATTGGATTTACTATTTACGTATATCGGTGTGTTGTTCGGTTTCGCATAATTTTCATATGTCTTAGTATCTAGGTTAAGCGTTACATCCAGGAAATTCACAATTTTCACGTTTGCTCTTATTTCTATTTTAAACCCTATTTGTTTTAGCGTATGTAACCGTTTTCTCATGCAAATAAAAGAAATATGTTTAATATCTACAAATATATGCATTTGTTTAATTTCTGTTTGTATGAACTGTTTCTCCTTTGTTTTAATTTACTGCGTCCCCAATCACGTGGTGATTTAATTATCCAAACAAATATGGCAACTACCTTTCTTCTCCCAATATGCACCTTTCCAGCCAATCAGAGACCTCCATTCACTTCATGTGACATTGATTTCTCCATCATGGCTGCCGTCTTCTTTCTTTCCATTCTAGGCCTCAAGACCAGTAACTGCTGTTATTAGTAATTTAACCCGTTCTTCTACAGACTAACTCTTGTTACCTACTTTAAGATAACTCCTATCTAAGTACACCACCCAAACTTATGTGATAAAAGTAATTTGTCCTAGATTCTTAGTACATAATTATTTTCTTTGATAAGTTAGCTGGAAATGGAAAGATATAGCTGATTAATTTTCTGAAAAATTTGTTCTAGTCAAATATTCAAAAAAAAAAATAATGATTTTTGCAAGAGTTGTTTCTGTTTTCAATCCATAGCACCTTCATTTCCTCTGGATACACATCATATTCAGAAAAATTATTTTTTAAGCCTTTAGGAGGGGGTGGTTGTATCTACATTGCCCTAAATTTCCTGTGTGTTTAACTTTAGAATTTACAATTTTTATTTAATACAAATAGTCATTTTTAAGGTTTCAATTAAGTCACTTGATTCTACTGTGCATCATCAATTTCGACAATAGTTAAAATTTGTGCCTTCACAAATGGATTGACAAATATCGTTTAGGGTTGAAAAAATGTTTTTATAAATTTTATATTATTGGAATTTTAAATGCAAACATTTCAATAATGGTCACACGAAAAGCTGCGTGGACTATGTTGACCTGTCCGAGGGTGGGTGCAGGCCTGCCAGGGAGTGTGTGCAACACCCATGCCGAGATTCAATCACACAACCTGCCAGTTAGTACACTCAAACGCATTTTTGCCTCGTGCCACCCCCAGCCAATATTAAAGAACACATTTTTTTTCTGTATTGTCAAATGTGCAATTAATTCTTCCCCGGGATATATATAACCTGACATGTTTCAGCCATGAAAATCGGGTTTTATCAAAAGTGAAGAGAATTTTTAGTGGAGAACGAGTGGTGCTGCTAAAAAAATGTTGGTCACATGAGGGTTTCTATTTAGTGACTAACCATACCAGTTTTAATACAGATTTAATGGTTTTAGATAATAAATTCGGGCAAATCAGGGTAAATTTTCGGACGCATCAATCAGTTTGATTAAGGGGTTAGAACCCCTTAATCAAACAGTTCCTATGCTTCTGACATTAAAGACAGTGTGCATGTGTGTGTACATGTGTTGGTGATCGGGTTGAGATCTTTATTTCTTAATATTAAAGGGAAACTTTTCCATAGAAATACTAGGTATTATGCATACTGTTGGTATGTACAATCACAATTTTGTATTTTCAGATCTGAAATACAAATCCACAAATTAACATTAGAACCAAATTCTTATTTGATTAAACGATTTTAAAATATTTATGCAACACCAATAATCTTCATGGGACCACAGAGGTGTCCCGATCCACACTTTGAGAATAGGTTTACAATACTTCATCTAATAAATAATAAAAATTACTATCAACTTTTTGATCTGATTTTGCCTGCTAGAAAAAAAGCAAAAAGCAATACTCTACCCCAAAACTGTTTTTAAAAGAAAAATTATTTTCCAAAAATCCCAAACAAAATTTCAGAAAGTGTCTACAAGGTGTATGCGCATTTGCAAGGTTCTACACCAAAAGGTGTATCTAAGAGTTGGTTCCTCCACTTTTCCTTACCTCCAAACATTTATTCTCCAAAATCATCACTAAACCTATTTTAGTGATGATTTTGGAGAACAGAATCGCATTACTCCTGAAAATCTGAAAGAATTGATAGAAGCAAAAAGATACAGACAAGAAATTAATTCTTAAAATTATTCATTTTTATTTAATCATTTAGAAACCAAGCTGTACAGTCTCAAAAGGGACAGTTTTCTCATTGCATTTTTGTTTTAAGAGACTTAAAACAAAAATGCATTGTTGATCATTTATTTAGAATTATAAGATTTACAGAAAGAATAGCCAAAAGAAAAAAGAAAAAAGAAACCTGAATTTCAAGTCAAGGTTTTGAACAAAGTGTGAAAATCTTTGCAAATTGATGTGCAATATTTCAATACTTTATACTTTGTGGTGGTAACAGAGCTATAATAACAAAAAAAGTTTATTTTAGGATAAAAAGAATCTACCAACCTTGAAGCTTATATATGTTTTTTGCATTTACTTTTTCTCTTATGTATATTTGCTGGGCCTGTAGCATTGATGGCATAGTACTGTACACTACTAAAAACAGAAATATTGCACAGATGCATACATGACCATAAACTACTTTTAGACAAATGACTTAGAATTACATTTAAGTGTAGCAGTGTAGTGTAGCATGTTTGAAACCTGAAGTCCAGATAAGCAAAAATCTTTTTAGTAAATTTTGAGTAGAAAAAAAAAACAAAGATGAGATTTGATATATATAGCATAAACTCTAAATTTTCCTGCTTCTTTCTTAAAAAAATTTTTTTTAACAAACTTGGAATGAGCACTGAAACAAAAATCTAATGTAGTTATTCTTCCTGTACATCCTGTGTATAGCAAGAAAGAATTTGCTGAAATCAATGCAAAAATAAATAAATGTAAAAAATTAATTAAAAATAGCAGCAGTAAGGATGACAATTCCCAGTTTTCATTTAATTCATCCATTTAAAATTATTTTATTTTTTCATTATTTCATCTTTATTCATTAATAAACAAATTGAGTATAATTTGGTGGTTAAACTTGTTGAAAGAATGGAATTTGAAAGAATCTTCATGTAAAGGTAAATTTTATATCCGTAATGGCTACAAGGAGCAATCTGCAAAGTTCAGGGTGGAATAATGTTGACATTGGAGGGTGGCACAGCTGCTGACTGTTGGGACAGGGAGAAATAAAAAGTATTCATGCATAGACATATTTAGCAGAGGAAGGCCTGATGATTTTCAAGACAATAATAGAACAATCTTTATTTTACCAGTGCAAGCAAACAAACTGACCAAAATTGTAGTCAGTACAAAACTGCATAAATGCATTCATATTAAGCAGGCACCAGTTTATCTTGCAGGGTTCTACCAAACAACAATGTTAAAAACTGAAGAATAGGGGACAAAGAAATTAGGGATCTTGATCATATATTTACTTCAAACTTATTGTGAGAAACATCTCTTACAAAAAAAACAAAAAAAAAAAAAAGATTTTGAAAATTAAATAAAAGCATCATCCATAAATAAGATTGTTAATCAACTATCGATCATACTTATATCACTAGAAAACTATGTACAGCAAGGCAGTGAGAACGACATTTGATACTACAATGATCTCTTTATTTAGCGAGCTGAACTTATTCAGGGGAGGTAATTATGCCATGTTTTACTTTAATTTACCACTATTAACATGACCATAAAAAAAACATTATTTTTATTAAATTGCATTAAAACAGAAATTTGATCCAGTCTCATACAAGAGTAAGAAAATTAATTTCTTTTCTGCAGAATGAACACTTTTTAAAAAAAATCTGTTTCTGTATAAAAAAGAAAGCCAGTACAGCCAGGCTTTGCTCTGGGCTATATGCAAAGTTGGGTATTCATCTTTAGATAAGATTATCACAGTAGTTACAATTGTAGCAGATAATAGTAGTTATTGTATGTCCTTGTATAAAGATCAGGTAATCATGGGTAAGTGTTTTTCTAAATAATGTGACAACCATAGTCAAGTTGTTTTCTTGCAGGAATGGATACTAACCATGGTACACCACTTACCTTTATGCAGAGCTTATCACAGCCAGAGAATCTGTGGGCAAATGCAACCACAGTTCATTTATTTACTTATTGGGAAAACAGCCATGTCTGAACCATTTTAAGATTACCATTTACAAGTGGTGAAAAGGGCAGGATAATTTGGGATGATGTGGATATGTTTGGTGATCTGGGTCCCCAGAAACAAGAAAAATCAATAACAATAAAAGAAATTATAGCAGATATGTGAGACTGTTTTCTTTGGGGAGACAGGCAGGATGTTGGCAGCTAGGCACTTCCTTAACATCAAAAAGGCACTGAATTAAGAAGCTGGGAAGATACATTATACATACTATACACACACATTGCATGGTAGTCTGGTGTTGAGGCAATAAGTGAACAGCAAGAACATTTTTATTACTTTTATAAATCAGTGAGTGTATGCACTATGAAGTAACAAGCAAGGCAGTGTGGATTTGGTGACTAACAAAGACACATCTCTTGGCCAGATTGAGGATGATGACATCCATTTTTGGAGAGAGAGAGAGTTGAAAGAGTTAGAAAGTGGATAGTGAAAGTGCACAAACAAAAGATGAAAAGTATGATTACAATTCAAATGTTTTTACTAAAGTGAGAGAGAAGAAAAATATTCAAGTTTACTTTCTGATACAGTGCATACTTAATGGATATTAGGCATTAAAGATTTAAAATAATTACTGGACAAAGCCAAGTTTTATATAAAGCCTACAATCATCAATATTTTCTGTTTATTTGTATTAATTTATAGATGCAGAAAAAACGGCCATGTTGATATAAGTATGCATGAAATTGCAAACATTATCTACAATAATAGATCACCCAAAATTTAAAGCTGTTTCTTTTTGTTTTCTGGCGGGATGTGGGGTTAGGGTCAGGCATTATGTAGGATAAAGACATGGGGCAAAGAAAAAATATAGATATTTTTTTTTTTATCAAAAAAAAAAAAAAAAAAAAAAAAAAACTCAACTTCTTGCTAATCTCTTGCATATTCCAGTGAGATTGGTTGTTCTGGCCTAACAGAAGGATAGCTTATTAATCTGGTGGTGCCAAGCTGTAACAACAGTAGCAGCAGTAATAATACAAAAGTTGGCAGTAGGAGCAACAGAAGTAGCAGCGGCAGTAGTAGTAGGTATAGAAGCAGCATTGGTAAGTGGCAACAGAACCACATGATACATGGACATCATGATCGAGCCATGGCCTCAGTGATCTTGGCGAGGATCCACTGTAAAACAGAAAGAAGAAATAGACAAGGAAAAACTACTTTTGATAAATACCCCCACCCCTTTTATTATTAAAATAATTTACTGTTAAAATAACTTCCAATGGATAATTCAATAATCTTTTCAATTTAAATATTGGGCATGCTCTTGTCTTTGTAAATGCATTCATTCACTTGATAGAACTTTTTAATCAAATTTTAATTAAATCCATCATGCATTTATCAGAGTTAGTATTGTTGGACTAGCCTCATTTCATGGGGTATTTAAATTCAGTCCTTCAATAAATGCATTAGTAATACTTTCAGTTTGAAGTATTACTAATGCATGGGTCAATTGGTAAAAACAACTGATCAATCACTAGTGAGAGAATTTTGGAAAGTGGAAATTTGAATAAAGCAGATGATAGGTGTCAAGACTGTTTTGTGAAACACATTTACTTTGTAATTCCATAACAAAAAACAAAAAAAACAACAAAAAATTGACATTTTAATAAAAAATTACTCTGGTTTGCTGAACCGAATCCTAACCAGATTATTTTACAAAATTGTTCATTTATGGAATTACAAAGAAAATCTGTTTCACAAAACTTGATAGAGGCTATCATCTGCTTTATTCAAATTTCCACTTTCCAAAATTCTCTTATTTTATTAAAAATATTTTATCAATATAAATTATATAAATTAAAATATTACCTACTCTATTTAAAATATTACTTATTCACTTATTTTATTACTATAATAAATTAAAAAAGAGGAGAGAAAAGGAGGTTAGGTAGATTACTGAAGGGGTAGGAAGAGAGAGGGAGAGAAAGGCAAGGTAGTTTAATAAGAGGGTAGTAAGGGAGTGGGCAAGAAAAAGGGTAGTTCACTGAAGGGGTATGAAAATTCCAAAAACAAAAATAAAAAAACATTACAACATTACCTCCTTCACTTTAGGGTCTGGTACTATAACCAATTTCTTTAACAGATTGCTACTGAAGAATTTCTTCTTCTCTTTTTCCTAAAAACAGGAAAGAATTCTCCAAATGAAAATCAAAATACAAGAAGATAACCAACTCATTAAAGAAAAATGACCATGCAAAAAGATTTATTCAAACAAAACTTTAAAGTAAGCTATATATATTTCAGATTTAGCATTACCATGAAAATTCTGATGTTATTATAAAATTAAGAAAAGGACTTTATCAAACTATCAAAAGCAAACCTTTAAGATGATCTCAATTCCCTTTGGATGTGATTTGGGGACCTCTCTAAGTTCACTGTAAGTATGAGTCCATTCACAATCCCAGTGGCCAAAAATGTCTCCTCGGTTAGCAAACACCAATCGTCTGTAATAGAAAAAAGGCAATAAAAAAATCGATGCAAATGGTTGCATAAAATTTGCATAGAAGTGAGGAAACGGAAAAGTAGCAATTTTCTATGCACTTAAATTATTTAAATGGTTCCTGAATTAGAATGTTTTCTTTAAAGTGAAAAGGGAATTGGAGTATGAAAACAATTAAGATTCTTTCAATTGTATGTTTTTAAAATGTTCAAAGTTAGATTTACCAATCTTGCATGAAACAAAAGTACTATTTTCCAGTGAAGGTCCAATATCTTGTCACCTACAGAAGGAATACAGCATGTTACTTCTGTTGAAGTGGAGACAATATGAAACTATTTTCTTTATTTTTAAAATAGCTGAATTTGTTTGAATATTTAGACTTTTCCTCCCAAAGAAGATTAATTTCAAAAGAAAATATATTAGGACAGTAAATTAAAAAAAATTATCTGGCACGGATATTTTGAAAAATTCAATAAAAGTAATACTATCTTATATTAAACTTAAATTAACTATTATTATAATAAAGGTATGCATGTTTTGTGCAGGAAAATTATAATAGTAATTATTTTAAACATTACTTACTTATCTGTCACTAACAGCACATTCTTTCCATCTTTTGTTACAACCACATGGGCAATGTATTCATCAGTTGTTGCATAGATTCCTTTTTCAGTTTCCTAAAAATGCAAAGAATCTTTGCTAGACTCAAAATTCAACTTCCAAAAATGGTAGAACATCTATTAAATAAGTAGAAATTTATTTATTGTTTAAAAAAACACAATTGCATATTATTCTCAGTTTTTTACTTGAATGTTATTAGTAGTAGTCAAATGATACAAAAATGTTCAAAATGCTTGCCGATCTTCTTGCAAGCCACAACTATACTTACTATAGGTAAATGACATTTTGTTTTTAATAATTTCATTGTAATTATGCAATATGATATATTATACATTCTATAATGTTGAAATGAAGTTTTAAAGCAGACATGATTACAGTATAAAGTAGTTTTGAAAAAATACTTGTAATTAGTGTTGAAATAACAATTAAGAAAGTTTAGTGGATTTTGTTCATTTTCCTATTATAAAATTATATTATGAAAATGGCTTTTTTTGTTTATTTTTTTAGATAAGGTGCATAACTTCATCTAAAAAAATAAACATAAAAGCCTTTTTCATAATATAATTATTTTGTTAATATTTTTTTTTTATCCATTTACAAATAATATGCTATTTTGTCCTTAACTTCAACTTGATCTGCTTAACAGTTCCAAGGGCAATTAAACAATTAAAATCTTTGTTTCCCAACTTGTCTTTGTAGAGAATCAGGAAACCATTTTTTTAAAGGTTTATCTTATAAAACTACTGATAATGTTTCTTTTTCTTGAGTATGTGATAATGAATCTTATTCTAAAAATATGTTTGCTTTTGTTTGAATACCTTCGCTTCTCATTTTGCATTATTATCTTTTTAAAACATTCATAAAATATCAAGTCATTTCAAGTTACAAATATCAAAATATGAACCACCTTCATTTTCGTTAATATTGAATATCTGCAAGAATATTAGGACAGGTGGGGGGAGAATTACTTTCTACTATGTTACTGATTATATATATATGATATGATATTTAACACTGGCCTGTTATATATATATATAATTGACATGAATAGTGTTTAAAAATTCCACAAAATTAAAGTTAGATTTATCATTCAATGTTTACCAAGCAATATGTTTAAGGACTGAAATATATATACATCAATTGTATCCCATAAAGTATGAATGCAGATTCTAATATCTTTTGTTACCTGTAAGATAGCATATCCTTCAGCTTCTTGGTGGTTATATGGTCGAATAATCATGTCATTGTGAAAGCGTCGGGGTGGACGTAAACGGCGAACTTCATCTGACATTTCTGCAATTCTACAGGCACAAATGTACAAAGATACCTTTAATCAGGAAAAATTACAAACTTTTCTTACTTATTACAAAACCCACATACAAGGCAAACATGTTTTTGCTAGCATTTCATATGAGAACATTTGAAGTTGGATGGCATTAAACAAACATCTATTCCAGAAAGGTTATTTAAAAAGTTTTCTATAATGTTGAAAATGTACAGAAATTTATTAGAAATTTTATTTCCATTATCCTCACCTGCATGACAAAGTGAAAATTAATGAATGCTAAAAATATCTTTATGAATAAGTTATATCCTTTTTGTTTAGGCTTTAGATCAATTTCAATTTTTACACATCCACTCTTGATTGAATATTGCTTAATTTTGATAAGAAAGGAAAAAGGAAACCAAGTATTCTTAAGATGTTATTGATAAATCTATTTGGTTAATTAAAACAGACCAAAAGAGTTACATGAGATGTGCAGCTCACCTGCGTATACTATCAAGGGAGCTACTAGCAAAGTCTATAACTCCACTTGTTGGACGTGTTACAACACCAACAAGACCTTTACCAATTCCTGAAAAAGGAGATGGAAATACATTTATAATAACAGATATGGGTAAGAGAGATTGAATACAGGAAAAATTTGATATACAGAATAAAAATATTTCAGATAAAGCCTTTTCTTGATAAAAGTAATTTCCTATTGATCTTTTGATTTGAAATTATATTACATCAAATCAAAGAGATCAATCAGCATCAGGTCATTAAGCCTTTGAAGCTGAGAGCTGTATCTTAAGAACATCAGAAAAGAAAATAATGATTATGCAAGACAAAATACTAACATCTGTTTTATGGTTTTAAGAGCAAACAAACTTGGTTTACTGGGCAATTTTAGCCTTGAAAGGTTTAAAGTTGACTATACTAGGAAAAGCAATGTTTGAAAGCTTGTGCCATGTACCAATGATTGTGGTGTCAAAGAGACTAAAATTTTAATTCTATGAATATGGTTTGATGTCTTGACCCTTTCAAGACTAACCTATTAAGGTACTTAATGTATGAATTTTCCATATTTTGAAGAACCAAAATCATGATGGGATACATTTGTCCCATAAGACATTGTCTGTTTAGGTTTTAACATCACTCTGAACAGAAATAAATATAATATTGAATTTTCACATAGGACACCCAGAAATTCCTATGAAAACAAATACCATATCTTGGAATACAATAGATTTACATAAGTGAAATAATAATTTTTGTGTAAAACTGGCTAATTTAGGCAAAATATATATAGGCTCTATAACAAAAAACTATTGGGACAATGTATACCATTCAAAATGTCTACTGGGATAAAGCGGTCCTAGATGTTGAAATGAAATAAAATTAAAAGTTATGTTTTTCTTACTTTATACACTTTCACATAGTAATCAATCATAAATCTATAATATATAAAAATTGGATGAAAAACACAGAATTAGCAGATCACTTTGCTTACACATCTTTTCTGCTCAGTCATGTGATGCAAACTAATTTCTGCATGGGTTTTATACTGACAACATCATTGTATACAGTTGTAAAAGCCGGTGAAATCTCATTTACTTTATACACATACATCCCAGTAGACTTCTAAAAGAGATCTATGGAACATTATATCCCAGCAATCATAGAAACCTTGGGATAAATATGTCCCAGGAATCTTGAAAGGGTTAAAGAAGGTATAACTTGGAATATTGGAGTGGGTTGATGATATAGTGTAAAAGAAGAAAGTTTTTAAGAATGTAGTAATAGTAACTGATTTACTCAGACCAGCATCCTCATCTTTTTTATTATTGAGTTTTGACTGATGCAGTCTGCCTATTATTTCATAAAGAAAATACAAATTAATATATAATGCCAATAGGCCAGGGGCCAGCAGGGTCTACCGGGCTCTCCCCCCATGATTCTATATTTAGGGTACCAAAATGTT
>VCCN01004835.1:357334-369995 GCA_006491835.1 Architeuthis dux
ACTTAATTTGTCGAAAAATGAAGACTTTTAATTTCAAAGCGATGATCATTTGGGATAAAAGCATTCTTCTTGGAAACCTTTTTTTAGAAAAATAAATAAACATTCAAAGAGTTTTGGGACAATTTAACTCCTTCTTGTTGTATATGTTGTTTACACAACGTTTCGGCCGATTAATTCTAGAGCCTTCTTCAGGTGTGCTATGTAAGGAAAGAGAGTCTCCTTTTCTGGTCTCTTTCTCCGGAATATTACATATTACACCTGAAGAAGGCCGTAGAATGAATCAGCCGAAACGTTGTGTGAACTACATAAACAGCGGAAAGGAGTTATATTTGCCGAAAAACGTTTTGAATGTTAATGACCCGTATCAAAATTGTAGACAATAAATAAACATTGTTTATGTTTTATCTAAAATGTATTTGTAAATCAACAGGAATATTTTGAAATAATTTGAAATCAATTACATTGATTCTTTTTATATATTAAAATAATTTAACACGTTACTCAGTATATGTACGAAAGGGCGTACGTTTATGATTTCTTGACAATCGGAATCTAATATAACAATCTCCTCTCCAGAGATCGAAAAGTATAGGTTCTAAAACGAATAGCAAGTCCTATAGAACTGCGAGTCTGGTATTTTTATAGCGGCGACAGCCGTTAATTCGAACAGATAAATGTTGTCAAACTCCAGGACAAAGTCAGAGTTGACTTTACTTTCCTATATAACAGGAACAAGAACAATCTTAGCTTTGTTTTGCATACGAGCTTCACACTGGTGGCCTTGTGCCAGACTAAGCAGATAGGTAAGCATTGGAAACACTCGTTTCCTGATATGTTAAAGGGTCGACTGGTAGTTAAATGCTCGCTTGCAAAACGCCGATTTTACAATAGAAACAAAACATTGAACGTCCATGTTTTTTTCTTTTCGAAGTTTAGCTTAGATCGACACAAGGCCAAATAGGAAAGATTAAGATAGGAAGATAATATTGAACTAATCTTCAAAATGGGAGGGTCTGCTTGCCTCGAAAATCAGAATTCAAAATACAGGTGATTTAATAAAGCTGGAACCCCGACCTCTAGCGTTGATAGAAAGTCACAATACAAGTCTTCTTCTTTTCTGTTGTTTGTCTAATTTTTGCCAGACTCCAGGTCAGAGTGGACTTTACTTTCCTATGTAACAAGAAAAAGAACAAGAACAACCCTCACCATATAAAACCAGCATTTCACTACCGAGGATTGAACTCGTGATCGGGCGATTTCTAGTCTGGTGCGTTACCACCTTCACTAAACTAAAAAGATTTTTCATAGCTCCAACATTTATAGTAGAATTACGCCAGGAAGTAGAAGTAGGAGCAGAGTTTGACTCTGGAGCAGTCCTACTTTTTAACGTATATTATTCCCTTTGTAAACAATTGTTAACCAATTAACAGTGATCCGAACGATTAAGATGTAAACTGATCTTTTAATAACATTTACATAACAAGGTCTCACCAAGAAAATAATCTTACAACAAGCTGCAAGGCTTCAGATTAATTATATGTGTGTGAATTATGCTCAGGGAGACCATTTTGTTGTTTGCATTAGGGTTACTGTTTATCAGACCATAACTAAATAAGAAATCATTCAACCGGCCCGTGGGATTGCTTGGAAAACGAGGTGTGTGTTGAACTGCACGCTTTGGCGCGTATTATTAAAACATGGCCGTTCAGGCCAGGCGGAAAATTTGTCTCTATCGACATGTGGTCATGAGTTTATTCATATGTTTTATTGGCTATTTATATATTTAAAATGATTTAACACGTAATCTGCTACGACTGGAGGTACATTTATGATTTTGAAATACAATTTGGTAGTTGTTTGGAATAGGTTCATTAAAACGTTTTTGCTATAATATTATGCAAGGGAGGTAACCAGGATAGAAGTTGCACATGATAAAAATAGAATGTTTTCTATAGTTTTGAGAAGGGTCATTAATATTCAAATGGTTCTTCGGACGACTGAACTCCTTCTTGTTATTTGTGTTGTAAACACGACGTTTCGGCCTATCCATTCTTCGGCCTTCTTCAGGTGTAAAATCCGAGTGTGATGGGTTAAATAGAAATTATGTTTAAAGCGCATGGCCCGAGTGTTTCTGTGTCTTTGTCCTGTCGGGTTTAGATTTATTGGGAAGTGGAAGCCACATCAGGTTGAAACAGAAACACCCGGGCCATGCGCTATAAGGGCTACCCCGCTTTAAACATAATTTGGAGGAGAATCCCAAATCCCTGTCACTGAGACAAATGCCACGAGGACCAGGATAAGCTGGTCAGTGGTCAAAAGCTTCTCAGGACGAATCCCGAGCATGCTAATGGTGATCGCCTCCCAACCACCTGGCCAAGATATCCTGTCCAACTTCATACTCCACTTCGGATAAAAATGGAATAGGATAGACCAGAAAACGTCTGGCTGCAAATAAAGCCTAAATTACACAGACAATTTGCACAAATCAAAAACTGTTTACTCGTATTTACACGAGTTTGTGTGGAGAAACAGTGTCAGAAATGACAAAGAAAAACTATTCAATCATTTTTTATTATTAATTTCAAATGTTTATTCATTTTAAAGTTACAAATATGAAAAAAATATTTAATCTTTTTATGTTGTTAATTGCAACCCCAACACTAACAGTAACCCTAATACTGACCCTAAACACTAACCCTAAATGATATCCTTTGTAGTTATATTCATGCAATCAAATGATGGATACGTTTTATATCCGACAGAATATGATAATTATAAAGACATTTATCAGTTGAGAACGCCGGACAAATATAGGTTTTCAACTAATAAATGTCGTTATAATTATCAGTTATATTCATACCTGTCAAGTTTCAATGTTGGAAATGAGTGGGAATCGTGTGCCCCCCAACGAAAATTATGTATTGAGATTGGCTACAATTGCGTTTCAGGGCATATCAGCTACTGAAATTAAGTGTTGTCAGAAGTCTATTTAAAATATGTTTCAAAAGTTTTGTATGTGATCTTTTAAAATAATGTGAGTTCTAAACTTCTATAAAAATAGATTTTTTTTTATCAGAAATCTACAACCAATTTAATAAATCTAAATAAATCTAACACTTTTGATAAATTGCGTGAGAATTTTCCTTTAATGCGTGAGAATGTGTCAAAATGCGTGTCTTGGCTGGTATGTATATTCATATAAAATACAGTTTCAAATGTTCAGAGTTTTCTGCTTTCATTTGTTCCTTACGGTAATAGTTTGGCAGTAGCAGCAAATCATGTTTAGCATCTATCTTGGTTACCTCCCTTGTATAATATAGCAAAAATATTTACCTAAAACGTTGCACGATTCCAAAATACTTATTCTCTCTATTAGTGTCTAAAAGTATAGGTTCTCAAACTAACGGTCAGAGTGGAAAAACAAGGAAAATATGTAGAACATGTCTTCTTTATTTAAGACATACTTGTCTGACCTGCCTTTCTCTCATCCCTGATCAAGGTTGGAAAATGTTCCAATCTCCTCTTAGTGGTCTGGGCTGAAACATACTTGAATATACATGAATATACTTGAAATAGGCTTTTTTGACAACAGTTAATTGCGTCATTAAGCCAGCTTCAGTGTAATTGGGCTGGGTTTAAACTAATAAGAAAAATGGTAGTTACATTTGGTATGACCAATATCAGAATAAAGATTATTTAAAAAAATATTGATATTCTCGGATGTGACCGTCTTTTCACTTAGGCTATTCCATGCGTTTGCCACTCTTGCCGAGAGGAAATTTGTTCTAACACCAGTGGAGGTCTGAATTTGTAGTTTATGACTGTGTCATCTGGTTTTGCTGTACATAGATGAAGTCAGCATTTTCTTATGAGGGCATTTTGAGCAATGAACGTCAGTATCCACTTTTTGTATGTTGTTCCGGATTCTATAGACATCTAGTAGGTCAGCACGTTTTCTTCTGTACTCAAGGGTCTCTAGATTAAGTTGTTTTAATCTTTCAGTGTGGGATACATTTCCCAATCTCGGAATGATCTTGGTGGCTCTCCTCTTGCCACACTACACTGGAGGAACTGGGAATCCAAAGAAAAAACGGAACCATCCAGAAAACAGCATTGCTGAAGTCAGCTAGAATACTGTGGAGAGTTCTGGAATATTGAGGAAACTTGCTATCACTTGATCTTCAGTGAAAGCCACCTGTAAGTTGATGCTAAAAATCACATCACTAGAAAGAGAATAGCGAACGTAGAGACATCAACAAGAATTTGAAATCCTTCAATTAATCTTCACAAATCTTTGTATAAAAGTTTTTTTTAAAATTACATTCCCTTTCCTTTTCGCTGCTTCTCGTTGCTCCTTGTATTTTACAGTGACCGGTCATCATCGTCTCATTCGCCCTCCCCGTGGGATTGCTAGGAAAAGTAGAAGGGTGTTGATTTTCACGCTTCAGTGCGAATATTTATGATTAAACACAAGCGTTCAGGCCACGCGGAAATATTTCCTGTACTGACAACTGTGTGGACACGTGTTTATTTGCGAAAAAAATGTGTGTAAGATTTGAAGAATATGACCTTTGAGAGACGAAGAAGGGTCTAGTATTAACCAAGGGGCAAAAGTAACATTGCTAAAAGCGTCGCGCTAAATGCTTGCAAGTTATCAATTCTGATTCAGTAATTCCGCACTTGCTCTATTACCAGGGTTGCCATATTTGTCCAACATCGGACATTGTGTCCTTCTTTAGCCCTGATGTCCGATTAAATGTTTTATGAAATGGAAAAAATGAAAAATTCGAGCTATTTATTTTAATTATTGGGATATTAACCTAGCTACTTTTAGCCATTATCAGCTATTTCTAGCCACCGGATTTATTCTGTCCATATTTTGATCGATTTCAAGCAGGGATGTCCAATTTTGGGAACAGTTTTAAGAATCGGACATACAAATTGTCCGAATTGTCCGAATTTTAGGCCCCCCTGAGCGTTGCCAACTTAGATATTTTATATCTAAATTTAGATATGTTTTGGTGTTAGATATCGGATATCAGTTCTAGCCACTTTTAGCTATTTATTTTAATTATTGTTACAATGATCTAGCTACTTTTAGCCACTATTAGCTATTTATTTTAATTATTGATATAATGATCTAGCAACCTTTATTTTTAATAAACACCACCTTACATAGGCCTAAAATAAACACTACAACATTTAATTGGTATAAATTAACATGACGTTTCGACAGATCCATTCTTCGGCCTTCCTCGGGTTTAACGTAGGGCCAGGGTGTTTCTGTGTCTTACGTTATAAGGGTTACCCCCTTTAAAAATAAAAACTTCTGTTTACCCCATCACACTCGGATTTTACATCTGAAGGCCGAAGAATGGATTGGCCGAAACGTCGTGTTGACAACACAAACAACAAAGAGTTCAATCGTCCGAATAACCATTTGAATGTTAATGATCCTTCTCAAAACTATAGAAAATATCATTTATTTTTTCTATATAACCACATATACATTTACTTGTATTATTTTTAAAAAGGAAAAGTAATTTAACTATACTAGCAGTGCCAAAGGATCAATCTTCCAACAGTTTGAAATTGTGGTCCCAGAAACCTGAAACCCCAAAATTTCCCCCAAGCGAGGAATTCCCCCCTTGGTTGAGAAGCTCTGTTTTACGGCAAAGAAAACTAACAGATATTTTCTAAGCTTAGCTTTGTTGTGCAAAACAAATACCAGATATGAAAGATTAAGTAAGAGTTGACTTTACTTTTCTATGTAACAAGAACAAGAACAAGCTTAGCTTTGTTTTGCATACGTGCTTCACACTTGTGGCCTTGTGCCAGACTAAGCAGATAGGTACTCAAGCATTGGAAAAACTCGTTTCATGATATGTTAAAGGGTCCACTGGTAGTTACCTGCTTGCTTGCAAAACGCCGATTTTACGATAGAAACAAAACATTGAACGTCCATGTTTTTTCTTGTCGAAGTTTAGCTTAGAACGACACATGGCCAAATAGGAGATATCAAGGTAGGAAGATAATATGCACTAATCTTCAAAATGAGAGGGTCTGCTTGCCTCGAAAGTCAGAATTCAAAATACAGGCGATTCGATAAGGCTGGAACCCCGACCTCCGCTACTGGTAGAAAAGATACACCTTTCGCAGTCACAATACAAGTCTTCTTCTTTTCTGTTGTTTGTCTAATTTTTGTCAAACTCCAAGATAAAGTCAGGGTTGACTTTACTTTCTTATGTAACAAGAACAACCCTGACTAAAAATAGGGGAGTAAACTGACATATAAAATTAGCATTACCGAGATTTGAAATCGCGATCAGGTGATTTCTAGCCTGGTGTGTTACCACCTGCGCATTGTCTTGCATTGCACCAACATTATAGTAGAATTACGCAAGGAAGTAGAAGTAGGAGCAGAGTTTGACTCCGGAGCAGCCAGGCTTGTCTTCCCTGGATTTTGTTCGATTCATACTTCTTCATTCGTATCTGTTCTTATTTCTCTTCCTTTCAGGTTTTCTTTCTTTTTTCTCTTCAGTTTTACATTTATGAACTTATTTCTTCTTTTTTATTCTTCTTTCAATCACTTTTCTCTTCTCTCCTAACATTTTTCCTTCTTTCTTTCCTTCTTTCTGTTTTTCCTTCTTTCTGTCTTTTTTTCTTCTGTTCTTTCTATCATTTTTACTTTCTTTCTTTTTCCTTCTTTCCTCCCCTCCTTCCTTCTTTCCATTCTTTCTGTTGTCTTTCTTTCGTTCTTTCATCATTGATTTTACAGTGTAATTCCTTCTTTCTTCTTTATTTCCGTCTAGATTACTTTCTTTCTTTCTTTTGTTCTTTCATTCATTTCTTCTTTCTCTGTGTATTTGTCTCTTTGTTTATTCTTTCCTTCCTTCTTTCCTCTCCCATTCTATCATCTTTCATTTCCTTCCCCTCCTCCTTATTTCCTTCGATCCCTCCTTCCGTCTTTCCTTCTTTCCTCCATTCTTGCCCCCCTTCCTTCATTCCTTTGCTTCGATCCTTCCTTCATTCCTTCATTCCATCTTTCGATCCTTCCACCCTTCCTTCCTCCCTCCCTCCCCGTCCTTCTTTCTTTCATTCTTCTTTCCTTCAATCGTTCCTCCCTTCCTTCCTTCTTTCCTTCCTTCGATCATTCCACCCTTCCTCCCCTCCGTCCTTCTTTCTTCCTTCCCTCTTTCCCCCGCCTTCCACCCAGTCCCTTCCTTCCTCCCTTCCTTCCCACCTCTCATTTCCCGCCCTCTGTTCTTTACTCGACCGCTATTTTCATAAGATTCGCATCCATTACTGCACGCCTGACGTTTCATTAATGTCAGCAATTTTGCCCGTCTCCCTCAGTGAATTCAAAATATTATTTATCATATGTACTTCGGACAGGTGCCCTCTCGAGAATAGACCAATCGAAAAGCCCGCCAATTGCACCGGCACACGTGCGCATGTGCGTTGCAGGGATATCGGTAGTGATGGGAGTACGAAGGAAAGGCAACGTATGGACAAGCGGGGGTGGGGGGATGACCGACGGAGGACCCTGAAGGGGTAATGAATATCAAAGTATGGCGAGAGGTCTCCTTTGCCAATGTGAACGGCGATCGACCCCCGAGAGCCCCTTCTATCTATGCTCCCCCGCCCCCGGCTAATCCTGCCTTTGTTTTCCCCAACTTTGACGCCCCGAACCCGGCCAAAGCCAGACATTAACTCGCTCATTGCCAGACTCTTGACATCCGCCATCTTCTTTAAACAAACGCCTTCTGCAATTTAATTTGCTTTTCTCTCTGAGTTTCTTCCTATCTGTGAGATTCTGTCCAATTCCAGCTTCTTCTTCTGATTTCATTTCTACTCTTCTTCTTATCTTGATTTCGTCTTTCTCTTCTTCGTTCCTTTTTTATTTTCTTCTTTCCTACCCCCTACCTTTCTTCTTTTCCCCGTCTTCCTTCCTTCATTACTTACTCATTTACTTCCTCTCTCCATTTTTACTTTCCTTCCTGTCACCCTTCCTTCCACCCTTCCTCTATCTCTTCTCTCTTCCCTTCTTCCTCTTTTCCTTCCTTCTTCCTTTCTTTCCTTCCTTTCTCTCCCCCCTCTCTCTCTCTTTTTTCTTTCTCTCTCTCGCCCCACCCTCTGCGTAATCGATATTAACAACGTTTACCTTAATAAGGCATCAGTCCAGATGATGGGTAAACGAATCAGTGAGGAGGTCTTGCTCGCTTAGAAAATCAGCATTCGAAATCCTGACTTTTACCTGGGCTGGAACCACTAATCTCTAGCACCCGTGGGTAATACGCCACTGCCCCAAACGACGAATCAAACCACACCTTCTCTTCTTAATCTTATCTTTTTTTTAAAATCCCTAAAGGACCTCCCCCACCACCACAACCACAACACCACCATCTCCATTCAATTTATTTCATTCCTTCATTTTTTTCATTCTCTTTCATTTTAACGTCACTTCTCAAAACTCATTCGCTTCTTTCCTCTTTTTTTCTGACTTTCATTTATAGAAAGCGTCAAACAAAACTGTCAACATCAACATAGGTTTCTACAGTTTTTAAGTTGGTCTGGCTGGCTATGTATGTACGTATCGCGCGTACAGACCGCTCCATTGAAGCTAGAGGGCTGAAAAACATTTGCTCCTTATTATTTCTAGAAAAAACGTTTTTTGGGTCTTTTTAACTACACCCCTAAAAGAAATAGGGCTTTAGTGGCGTGAGGTGCTTAAATTTACAATCTAAGTTTATGCTAAATTGATCCCTTAGTTTGTTTGGCAGGGTTCACGCTTGTTTTTTTTTCTTTCTTTAAAATCAAATTCATTCTCTTTTTCTTTCTTTTCTTGCCTATTTCGTTTATTTTCCTTTTTCTTTCTTTCTTTTTTCTTTCTTATTTCTTTTTTCTTTCTCTCTTTCTTACATTCTTTCTCTCTTTCTTTCTTTCTTTCTTATTTCCCTCTTTCTTTTTTATTTCTCTGTTTCTTTCTTCCTTTTTTCTTTCTCTCTTTCTTTCATTCTTTCTCTCTTTCTTTCTTTATTTCTTTCTTATTTCTCTCTTTCTTTTTTTCTTTCTCTCTTTCTTTCTTTTTTCTTTCTTTCTTTCTCATTTATATCTCCCATCGTTACCAACAACCTTGGCCTCCCGCCATATTGGATAGCTCCCCCACCAAAGTCATCCTCTACCAAAAGCCCTTCCCCTCTACCTCTTGATCTAGCAAAATCCCCTTTTGCCTCTTCCTCCCTTCATTTGTTTCTCCATCCCCATGCTCACCTCTACCCGAACCCCGCAAACCAACCCCACTGGTCACGCTCCTCTCCCGAGAGAAAACTAATTTTATACGGGAAAAATGAGAAAATCCGAGATTTCCAGTCTCCCCGTCAGAAGAATTTGCCGTCGCGCGTTGGAATAAAGAAATAAAGAAACAAACAACGAAACGCTACTTACTTAGTTCTTAATTAAAGCCCCCCAAACCGGTCAACGGGAACAACGACGATATACAACAGCATAACATTGATAACAGCAACAGATTGGTTACCTCCCCTTTTTTATTGCTGAGCTTCTCGATTGGTGCGCTGCTCGCCACTAACCTTGTTAGATATTATGGAAAATGTTATCCTCACCCCTATCAGGTTTTGTTCTTTAATCAAATGTAGCCTCAACTAACAATTTCTTTTCTGTATTGATTGATTGATCGATTGATTTGTTTAGCGGCATATCAACCCTTGATGGGTCATTTAATGTCGGAATCAGTTTAAAATACCCCCAAAATAGAGTCTTGCGACTTTAGTGAAAGGTTATTTGTTATTTTTTTAAAATAAAGTCTTGGTTACTTTTCCTTAACTAGACTCTTGCAACTTTGTGAAAGGTTACTTTTCCTTAACTAGAGTTTTGCGACTCTGATGAAAGGTTATTTGTTTTTAAATAGAGTCTTGTGACTTTGGTGAAAGGATTTTTTCTTTTTAATTAGTGTCTTGCGACTTTGATGAAAGGTTGTTTTTTAACTAGAGTCTTGCGACTTTGGTGAAAATAAAGGTGGCCCCTGGTTGGGGGATCCTACCCCTCTGCAGGGGATGCACTCGGAGTCTTGCGACTTTGGTGAAAGGTTACTTTTCCTTAACTAGAGTCTTGCGACTTTGGTGAACGGTTATTTTTTAAAAACTAATGTCTTACAACTTTGGTGCAAAAACAGGTTGCCCCTGTTTTTTTTTCTTGTTTTTTTTGGGGGGGCGGGGGTCTTACCCAGTCGGCGTACTCTAGGCCCCAGCCGACAAGGGCGTTGATTTCTTTGGTTTTCATTTTCTTTGCATCTTCCTTCCTATTCTTTTCTTTTTCCTTTCCTTTGTTTTAGATAGGCATGCATCTCTAGCAGCGGTTGCTATCACTGACTGATATACTGAAATGTTAGTTACGTCCCTTGATCAGTGTTGCTCATAGATGCCCATGTAGATGGTTTTCATCTAAATCTAGAAGTTTTTGGTTGCGTCTAGATGTCAGACATTTATTTAGATGAGTAATAAATAATATGTTTTATTTAATTTATAGTAATAAAATAAGTAATATTTTTAATAGATTAAGTACTATTTTAATAAAACAAATGTTGAAGATTAACATAACATTTGATTTATTAATAATATGCAATATATTTCGCAGATTTTAGATATATATCTGGAGAATCTAGATGTTTCTATGTGTTTTAAGATATTTTCTATAGTTTTGAGAAGGGTCATTAATATTGAAATGGTTCTTCGGACGGTTGCATTCCTTCTTCTTGTTTTTGACTCAATTTTAGATGTAAACATGAACATAAAGTTGGCAACACTGCCCATGCTAGATCTTCACACAAGAAAAGAACGAGCGCTTCTATGGTCAGACTTTCAGACTTATTTCTTCTTTTCTCTCTTGCTTTCCCATTAGCTGTTATGATGATAACGATGAACACATAAGAGGGGACGATTATTAATTGTTTGACTTGTAATTCTTTCGTCTGAATTTTCGTTGCTTTTCAACGCTCGGGGCGTCACTCTGTGGCAGTGAGTAAACAGTGCGGTTTGAAAATAAAGAAGAAGCGCCCGGTGAGACACGAACTCACGTCACTTTCGTCTCAGGGAAGCTTGGTTATCAGCTACTCTGCCATCACAAGAACTTATATGGCTGGTAGAAGAGCAAAGCTACCCCTTAAACCTACACCTTAATCTTTCCGATCGCTCGGTGTCATATTTGTTATTGTTTTTATGTACACTGGTTGGATTAGTAATAGTAATTGTCAAATTGAAAGACAAAGTCAGGAGTTGACTTTACTTTCCTACCGTAACAAGAACAACAAAACCGATATGTAAAATCCCCTACTGTGATTTGAACTCACGACCTAGTGATTGCTAGGCTGGTATCTTAGTAACTAAGGTAAATTGACAAGTCTTAGATGTTAAATTGATCATATTTAATATATATATATACAATACAAAAGTTGCAGTAATCATCTTCAGTCGGAATAGAAGTTGGAGTTGAATGGAGTCTTATATTATATAGGAAGCATTGTCAACCAGAAAATAATAGTAAAAAATTCAGAATGATTGACAATGCTTCATCTGATAAAAGATGAATCAGGATAATATTACTACTACTAATACTATTAGATGAAAAGCAACTAAAATTAAGATGAAAGAAATACTAGTCAAAAATTAATAATTGTTGACAATGCTTCATCTGATAAAAAATAAATCAGGATAATATTACTACTACTAATATTACTAGATGAAAAGCAACTAAAATTAAGATGAAAGAAATACTAGTCAGAAATTCAGAATGGTTGACAATGCTTCATCTAATAAAAATATAAATGAAATAAGACGGGATCCAGGGCAATTATGTAGATATATTCTAAGTTTATCTAGTCTGACACATATAGAGTATAGGAAGATTGCGTTGCGTAAATCTTCCAAATAGGCAGGACCTGCCTGCCTGTCTTGAAAATCCGATTTCGAAACCATACCTGGGCCCGAACACCGACCATTGGGATCGATAGGAAATACGCATCTTCCTCAGTCACGAGACAGGCCACGTATAATTCTTTCACTTTTGGTTTCATCAGGTTTCGTCTTTCTTTCGTTTTTTTACCTTTCGTTTTTTTCTGTCATTCCTTCTTTCTTTCCTCTATTATTAATCACCGCTACCCACACCAGACCGGTTTAATCACTGTTGCTGGGTTTAGGTTATTCATGTGTTCTGATATTTATATGTATCTATCTATGTATCCGGATTTCACCCAGCCCTAACCGTTCATAATAGAAACTTGGAATTGTGCACACACACTCCCATTAATGAATAGGGAAAACATTTTCTTTGAAATCCCCTCCCCCTGAATAGGTTTTTAGTGGGGGGTTCAATTTACAATGGAAGTTCATGCCAAATTGGTCCCTTAGTTTGTATCCAGCTGCATTCACACTTGTTTTTTTTTAAGTTAAGAAGAGTACCTTTTTTGAGTGATGACCCTCAACACGACATGCAGCCAAAAGACGTTGGTCAAGTGACAGCTGGATAACCCATAATAATTTAAAATTTAAAGCATTATAAACAACTGGATATACATTTCTTTTTAAATAACTAAGACCAACCGTAGACATAATTTTGAAATTCAAATTTAAGAATGCTGGTGTAAGAA
>VCCN01004835.1:923214-934430 GCA_006491835.1 Architeuthis dux
TTCCCCTTATTTGACTTACGTCACGTAGTTTTTTAAAAGAAAAATCCATTTGTATGTGACAATCTTTCGCCCTCGTCGAGAATGATTGATTTAGACGATGACAAAAAATAATAACAAAGAATTGAACACAGTGGAAGATTTTGAAAATATAATTTTATTATCAAAAAATGAAGTTACATTAGAATAAAATGATTTCCCAAGTGGAGTTCAAGAGGTACTAGATTTTGCTTTTCATTTAGTACACTTGAATCTACTTAGTCATTTTATATAGGGTTAAGTACGATTCGGCGCCGAGACATTTTGTCGCCATATATTTCAGCGCTAAGACATTTGGGTGTGTTGATCGACATTCATTTATTTTCTTTTTTTTTATAAAAGATTTTTTGTTAAAATATTTTTTTAAATTCTGTATAAGTTGACCCCATAACTAAGGTGTTAATTCTAGTTTAATCCAATATTTGCTGGATCAGTCAACTCTCCAACATAAGACAGCGCTGCGTCGATCAGAGTGTCAAGTTCATAGGGTCTAAAACTGACTTGTTGAACCATTAGGGAACATTCTTTATGCTTAAAAAGTTTACTCATACAGTAGTTTTTTTGCTTAATTTCGATTGAATTATAGTTTTACGATTATTATTGAAAGTACAGTAAACCCTTGCTATAACAAATTGGGGTTAGGAGGGGGTTGTCGTTATACCCGATGGTTCCACCTCGTTTGGTAAATAAGAGTAAGTTCGGTAGTTCGCCACAATTAACAAACATTGTTTGGTAAATCCAAAGGCAATTAGGTTGCCCTTCATTCTATTTTTGACCTTAGCTCTTCACGCAAATCACTAATGTTATGTACAGTTCTATAAAATCTTATCTTATCCGCACATATAATAATCAACAATGTGCAGATATATTCTGTCACATTAATATTGTAGTAAACATAGAATTCTATGTTCCGATGACGTGATAAAAATACTGAATTTGAAGAATAATAAAAATATAAAAACAAAAGATAATAAAAATTTGTTTGTGGTCAACAGAACGCTATTCTCCAAGCTCACTTCAATGCAAATCTCTACGTATATAAAATGCAACGTATATTCCTATATCCATCATTTTTGACGGCATGGGTAAACTAGTTTATATATAATAAAGATAAAAACAACGTTTTTTTTATTAAATTTACTCTCATATTTCAGTTTGTAGTAAATTAAACAATACACTGAAGTGAACGTTCTGTAAGAAGTGCCTACTATTTACTTAAAAACAACACCTAATTCACCTTCAATTTGTATTAACACTAGCTGAAAATACTCAACCTCCGGGCAGTTATCGCCAGTTATATGGAGTCTACGGACATAAAACCTCGAGTTAAGTAATGATTTAAAGTTTTACGGTCGTAGGCTCCATATAGCTGGGTATTTCAGCTAGTATCAAATAAAAACAATTGTACACATTTATATGGTCCACGTGTTTGCTGCATTTATCAAACTTTGTTCGGTAAATATGGAGAACGTTTGTTATCGTCCATGTGCTCGTTGCCTTTATCGAACTTCGTTCAGTAAATCCAAAGTCAGTTCAGATGGATCGACGAGTTCGTTATAGCGAGGGTTTACTGTATTTTCTTATTTTATGATCAATTTTATTTTTGATGTGTTGTTTTCTACTAAATTTTGTACACATACAATAATGGGGTATTCAAGGGGAATAACTTTTTGTCTTAAATCGTTGGACCCCACTATTGTATGTGTACCTAGATTTTTAATCTTGCGATAATTTGTAATAATATTGATAAAACTATTTAGAAAATATTTTAGCAAAAAAAAAAATGAATGCAGAAGGACCACACCCAAATGTCTCGGTGCAGAGCTGGGCCTCCCCCTAAACTCTAAATCTATTTTGTTAGGGAATGTGCGAGTACAACTTTTGAGACTGTGCTTTCATTCAAATTAGAATTTCACAGGATTTTTGTTGTTAATTACTGAACTTTGACACATAGTGTTCGATGAAGACAACAATAAGAATGTACCCTTCCAATGTGTGTTCCCTCTTGGTGTAGGTATCTGGCGATTTCATAGCTGGTAAATTCATAGCAGGCAATTTCATAGCAGAAATGATAAAAAACATCATTCATCTCATGTTGCTAAACTATGAAAATGTTTAAGACGTTTGTCATGTTAACAAAGCAAGCAGGATGAAATCATTTTCATCTGGTGTCGCTAATCTATGGAACTCATAAGTATAAGTAAATAATTTAATAATAATTTAAACATGTTTTTTTTTTATCTCTGTGATTATTAACAAACAAAAAAATTAGATTTAATTTTTTTTTTTTCCATGATAATTACTACATAACTTTATTTAAAATTTCATCCTGCTTGCTTTGTTAACATGACAAACAGCATCTTAACTTTTTCATATTTTAGCAACATGAGATGAATGATGTTTTTATGGTTTCGTTTCGTTTTGGCTATAAAAAGTGGCTAGGAAATAGCCATTTCCGCTGTGAAATTGCTTGCTATGAATTTACCTGTTAAGAAAGTTCCGTAACCCCTTGGTGTAATGACAAGAAGGATCACTCTTTTGTTTACTTCTGCCAACAAGGTTGAAAGTGATATATGTATTCACTCGTGTCTGTCTATCTGTCCACACAATATCTCAAAATTTTTTAATGAATATCAATGAAATTTTGTGGAAGGATTAGCCATGTGCTACGGAAAGATTTATTAAATTTTGGGGCGGATCCAGGAATTTATTTTCGATTGAGAGATATTTGATGGCATACAAGACCCCCACTTTTTCCCCCCAAAATGGCTCGAAAGGTAAATGTAACCTCCATTATCCAGCCCGACATTGCCCTGAACTTGGGAGGAGTTAAAAAACTGGGTGAAAAATCTTTCTATAATTCACAAAATGTCCGTCCATCTGTACATGTTAGCCAAACTCAAGGACCACTAGAGCTATGGCCACCAAATTGTCTGTGCTTACTAATGGGATCCCAAAGCATACTACTTGTTGAAATTTCCCCAAATAATAATAGTGTGACGTGAGTGTTCGTGCTTACCCCGATAATAATGATCTGATTTCCATCTATTTATATAATACTAAAAGTCTGATTCTGTTTATCTGTATGTGACCTCTAAGTAGCTGAACCAAGCATAGTAGCTAGAGGTATTGAATTGAGGTACCCCTAAAATGCACTAACCTAAAGAATGCAAAAAAGCAGCTGAATAATAATAGTGTGGGGTTTGCTTTTGTGCTTACCCTCATAATAATGATCTGATTCCATTTATAAGTATGTGACCATTAAGTAGCCAAAACGGAGCATTGTATCCAGAGGTATTGAATTAAGGTACCCCTAAAAAAAAATCAGTTTTGATCTCTTATAGGGGCGAAAGGCCATATGTAGGTCTTCCGCAGGAACTAGCTGACAAACCCACCCATAGGACAGGTTTTCAGCTAGTGAGAAGAATTCAAGAAAATGCATTTCTTTTCTTAATATTCCCTGCTGAAATAAGGGGAGGTCTTCTATCCCATCAAATACAGTGTGATTTTCTTGGTTCTCTGTCTGTAAACATGGACCCTTCCACTTAAAGGCAAGAATTTTGTTGATAAAAATATCCTCTACCCACCATTTGAAACAATTGACTCTTCCACTGAAGAGACATTAGTAGTTATTCATTTAACGAGGCTTCACTGTGCCAAAAGGGACGCGACTTCGAGTCACACCGAGAGCTTATACTTTATTTATGATTCGCACCATTTACTTATTGCTGTAGATCGACGGCCTGAGTAAAGTTGTGATAAAAAATAAACAACAAAAATTAAGATGAAGGAAATTAGTAGTCAAAAATTAATAATGATAGTTCAGTTGTAGTAGATATGTCCGTGAATTTTTTCACAGGATTTAACTAATACAACATAAACCACAGATTTCTGAGGACCAATCAAAATGTCATGGATTACAATGAGTGCATAGTCCCAACAATCTTCTTGAGTAATAAGTATATATAATGTCCACACTTGGGTTATTGTCTGAATAACAAAGAAAATATTAGGTCTATTGTTATTAATTATAAAAACTATGATAACACTGTGAAACACTATTTTTGTTCCTGAGTAGTAAGTGTTGTTTTGTAATTGCTTATGTGTAAAAAAGAAAATGGCAATTATTCCCTTCAAATTTTGCTTTTGTGACCAGGATAGTGATATCAATATGTAATTGTTTTTCATACTTTACGTGTTTATGTGCAAATTTGTCCAATTGAAAATCAGTAGATTTCAAATTATCACTGTCCTGGTCACAAAAGTTTGAAGGGAATAATTAACATTTTCTATACTTTTTAGACATAATCAATTAGAAAATAACATTTATTACCCAGGAATAAAACAAAAGTAAAAATAGGTTGTACAGTGTAATAAGTGATAATGAAATTTTATGGAATGGAGAAAAGTCTTTGTTGCTTGCTTCTATGTTTGGGTATTTGAGCAAAATCATCTTCTTCTTCAGCAGTAGAATTCCATTCTGCGGAGTTCAATGATGCTGTATAAGGCCTTTTCTACATCAGGATCAATATAGCCCTGGAAGAAAGAGAGAGAAAAAACATTATTGCATTGACTGATGTTCTAACTTTTAGACCCCATCTTATTTCTTTTTCTAAAATATACAATAAGTTCAACCACACCCTCAAGCACACAAAAGATTTTTAGTATCAGATTCCTCTTTTTAATGACTAAGGCTTTGAGGATTATAAGTGCTATAAAACAACATACCAATATACATACACCTTTCGAAACCCCTATACATGAAATCCTTGTAAATAACACTTGTATATTATACAGGGAGAACTGCAAAAAAAAGATTTACAATGTTCGAAGCCTTAGTCACTAAAAAGAGGAATCTTACAGGGAGTTTTAAATATATTTTCCAACTGAAACCCCTCCCAACTTAGAATACACACAAAAACATCACATTAACCCGCTAAACCAATACACTGATTAAATAATTGAGGAATCATCAAAACCTTGAAAATGGCTAATTGTTTAGCCGAAAGCGCTTGGTACAACACTTTTGGACAAACACTACGTTCCATGGATCCAAACACACGTTCACTTACAAGTGAAACAAGAATTTACTAAAGTGTCTATCATATTTAACATACATAAATGAAGGAATGCTGCCCATATATATATAGTGTCTACCGTAATAAGCAAGTGGGTAGACGGGTGCTGAGAGTCAGGTACAGCATTAATGCTTACAGTAGTATTTATGTAGTGTTTGTATTTGTGAACAAGACTAATGTTCCTTGTATAAAAGAAGCATCCCTTTTGTTTTGGAACTCTTGTGTGTGTGTGTAAGCAGAAATGTCGGTCGTTACTATGTTTTTTTAAAGTTCAGCTTGGAATTACTGAAACCAAGTGTTCGATTTATTACACCTACTGCAATAAGTGGGTGGGTAGATGATGCCGATAGTGGGGTACAGCACTAGTGCTACCCCACTAAATGGGCAGGTGATAGTGAGGTACAAACCTGAATTGCACTGATCAAATGTAGACGGTAGTTTTGGACAACTTCTTCGTGTTTCTTCTCTGTTTGCTGCAAAAATAAAGAAAATTAATTGTTTATGCCAGTCAGAAAGACTTTTGCAGCACCCTAAATTTACTCTGAAATATTAGAGAAAAATAAAATTTAGGGAAATTTCCTAGAGCCTGCCCCCCAGACCTCACTGGGAGAGATTCATAGATCCCAAGCCTTCACAGTATAGCATACGAGGTGATTTTAATTTTTAGATTTTGCAAAAAAGTGCATCTTGTATACTGGAAAATATGATAAACAGATACAAAATTTATTATACACCGCAGTTAAAAGAAAATGTGTAAAATAAGTAGATTGAGAAAAAACCCTACACCTAACTGTAACATGACAATAAAACTGGGCACTATTTAAATTCGATGGTCGCTTTGACTAACTACTAACGCCAAAAGTAGGCAGATGAATTCTCAGTTTTGAGAAAAATTAATTTTGTAAGGTTTTAGGAAGGGCTATGCAGTCTTACCTGAGGATGTGTGCTGGTCCTTATACAATTTTATGAAATCTCTCTAAAATATCATTTGCTTTTCTGTGTTGTTATATTTAAAGTTTTCTTTCCGGGCAATGCTATGTATCCTTGCTAGTATATAATAAAAGCCGTGTTTGTCACACTTATAGTATCAGTAGCAGCCATCAGCCCCTCTCCATTCCTACCCTCTTATTAAACTACCTAACTTTCTTCTCTCCTATCCCTTCCTACAGTGTCACACTTATAGTAGCAGTAGCAGCCTGTGTTGTAGAGACTTATGATAAACATCAGGGAAAGCAATGTATCATGGACTAGTATTTGTAAAAATACACGTATATATATTTGTAAAAATAATTTCTATTAAAAACTTTTTTATAAAAAACAGGGAGAAAAATAAGCTGATATGCAAAAATCTTTCATTTAAAAATTATTCAGTCATGAAAAAAAATAATAATGACAGTTGTAGAATTGTAAGAATTGTCCAAGTCTGAATAAAAACAAAGAACTACTTACCATCAATTGTTGTTGAAGTCTGGCATTTTCATTTTCAAGCATTTCCACCTTGGAATTGGTCCCCAGTTCAGTTTCAGAATTCGACACGTGGTCTAATGCACCCTGAGTTGCAACTGTGCTCTGTGCGTTTTTAACCTGACATTTCAAAAAATGCATTTCCTGCTGCAATATGCTATACTTTTGCTGCAAGCCGTCAGTTTCCTGAGTCACTTTCCCAAGTTTCTTGGCAAGTTTCACCTTTTCAGCCTCGAGTTCTCCTTTCTCCAAATTCAGCAGTTTAACCGCGGAATCATGTTCCTCTTTCAAGTCACCATTTGCTTCTTCAAGGATGTCTTTTTCTAGCAACAATCTTCTGCACTGTTCCTCCAGAAGACTATTGTCGAGTTGCAAAACTTTTAGTTCCTCCGCCTGCTTGTCATCTGCCCACGGTTCATCCTTAGCCTCGACCGCATGAAGCAAATTCTCTGTATCGTCAAACTGGCCGAGGCTCAGCTTCCCGACATCATCTTCTGATCCATTCATCTTATCCACCGTTTTTTCCAAGAATTCGGTCTTTTCACAGAGAAGATTGTATTTCTCCTGAAGGTTCTTCTGCTGTTCAATCATTTCCTCCACCTCCTGTTTCAAGTTATCTTTCATGTTCAGTAAGTTGCAATTCTGTTTTGTTGCTTGTTCGTTGACTTGCTTCAATCTCTGTAGAGTAACGTTTAGTTTGTCTCGTTCTTCCTGAATTTGGTCAAATTCATCCTGCAGGCTGTCTTTAGTGCTCACCAAATCATTGTAGTCTGTCTGCAAGTCAACGTGTCGCTCTTTGAGGTCCTCCAGTTCTGCACTCACCTGCATGTCGTCATCGTCTTGCTGATCTGTGATGTATTCGAGGTACTCCTTTGGCTCACTTTTAAAATGTGAAGAGACGTTGTTCATTTCCTTGGTCAGCTGTTCCAAATTCTGCATCAGGTTCAAGTTCTCTTGTAGAAGGTTACTCACTTTTTTGTCACGGGTTTCTTGCTCTAAAACTTGGTTTGGAAGCTGCGTAGAGGAATGAATAATATTGCAAAAATAAATCCCACAAAAAGAATCAAGTGATGTCCACAAAAATTATGTTAATGATTAAAAGCTTTTTAATTGAAAATAGAATAAGATAAAAACTTGTTAATTAATTAAAAAATTGATTAGGCTATTAACTAATCTATAATGCAGAGGAAGATGCTTATTGCGATCACTTTGAGACAGGGTCTTTTAGATAACAATAACCGGCTGGCAACATAAAGCTAAGGATGTCAAAATTGGAATAATTTACATTTATTGTTTATAAATTGACATCTATTATAAATTTACATTCGTTGTTTATAAATTTACATCTATTGTTATTAATTTACAACCATTTTTTATAAATTTACATCCATTTTTTTATAAATTTACATTCATTGTTTATAAATGTACAAGCATTGTTTATAAATTTACATCCATTTTTTATAAATGTATATCCAGTTTTTATAAATTTACATTCATTGTTTATAAATTTACATTCATTGTTTATAAATTTATATCCATTTTTATTGTTTATAAATTTACACTCATTGTTTATAAATTTAACTCAAACTGGAAATCTATTGACAAGACAGATTGCAAAAACTAAAACTACTAAACAATTAGATTTTTTTTTCTAATAGAGTAATATATTTTTGGAATACGTTGCCTAGTTATGTTAAAGATAGCAGTAGTGTACAAAGTTTTTAAAATAATTTAGATAATTTTAAAAATTATGGAAAAAACATGAGAGTACAAGGACATTTCATCTTTCAGATGAGATTTTCAAGAGAGTTTGATCTGTCACCTGTGCTAAACTATAAATGTTTTTTTGTATTTATGTACATTTGAATATGTTTTTTATGAATTTTGTATTTGTTTGGAATTTGATATGTAAATATTGTGTATAGTTTGGAGAAGCCCAAAGAAGCATAATATAATAATAATTCATTGTTAAACATTTACATTCATTGTTATAAACAACTTTATATTATAAAGAATAAATATGAAATTAATATGAATTTTCAATGAAGTGTTTGGGACTGATTTTGATGAGATTATAACAAACTGCTTCCTCAGTATTATTTTTCTAGTATTTTTATTTTGTTCTTTCCTGTGTATATATATTATGCTTTTGTAGTGGTCACATTTCTCAAAGTACTAAAATAGGGTTAAAAATATCAAACTGGTTTTGTCACCTCGACAGGGCCAGCTCTGAATCCTATGAAGTATGAAACTTCCTATTAGCTTCCCTTTTTGTGTGACGTCAGCACGCCTATAGAAACCCTTGTTTTAAGATTCTCTTGGCCTTTAAAGCCTGTCCCTACAGTGCCTCTTTCGCCCATGTCTATTTCTATGGCACGTAAAATATTTCTTCCTTTTTCCACTTTCTAACTACAGACATTTCTTCAAATTCCATCTCTTCTTACTTCAAATCTTTGGTCATTCTCTCTCCATTCTTTTTCACCAAAACTAGGAATGAATACCTCAAATATAGGCCCTTTCGAGAATTTAAAATGACCAATGATGACTAGTTTCTGTTAACATCAGGTTTAGCGGAGCAACTCCTTAAAATGTCTTCCTGACCAGAAACTATCTTTACTACATGCCTGGCATCTACTTTCTGTCAAAAGCCCTCTTTTTCTCTTAACACCCGATTTCTTTTGCTGAGAGCACCAAATTCTTAGGTGTAATTATCACCTAAAACATTTAGTTCACATAACTAACGCTGCATTCTCACAAAATCCATTTCGGAACTCGAAAACCGGCTAAAGGCAAAATCACTTTTCTTTTTACCATAACTCTTCATCTCACCAAAACCTCTCACTAACTACTTTTACATATATGTGTATTCCTCTTTATTGTACCCTTTTTTAGTGCAATGTTTTTATTAAATATAACCTTTTTTCATTTTAAATCTGACGCCTTTTGTTTTGATTCCTTTGTTAGTATTGACCACCTTTCCTCCTCTTTTTGACCACATGACCTCCTTCTTCCCTGACCAGGAAGACACCAACTGCTATTACTACCGTCAGCTATTACAGGTCATTTTGGCATTACTTTTTCACCACTAGTTTCGAATGTAGAAACGATCCACATTCTCTCACAACTAAGATAACTTCTCCCTTCTTTACCTCATTACTATTACCAACCTTCTTGGTAACCCCAACTCTACACTTTCATTGTATCTTGTAACATCTAATCTATAAAACAATTGATAATTGTTGTACAAGACACACAAGATAATGATTCTAGCTCCTTGATTTTCTGAACTGGAAACCCCAATCCATGTGGTTCTGATTTGCGCATTTTCGATTAACACGCTAATAATATTTTATCCCAAAAATTGAATAGGGTATTTTATTTATTAAAAGATTGTTTTAAAAATCATTTATAATCTTTTTTAAATTGGAAGTTGAGGACTAATTACATTATTTCTCATAGGTTTCAATTATTTCTCAAAGTTCGATTAACGCAGTTTCAATTAGTGCAACATTTTTTGAGGACGTATTATCCACATTAATCGGGGGTTTTCTGGTATATAAGACACAGGTGAGTGTTGCTCTTATATTTTTTTAAGTGCGTTTTATACACCAAAAAATATGGTAAATATCAAAACTTGTGTTGGAGATAATGTTGGTGGCTGTTTTCTAAATTGGGTTGGGACCATATTTGGAATCTTTTATCTGAGGTGCATTTTCATATTTAAATTTTTTTTATAACCTGTATTTTTCTTACCTACCCGTCTACTACTTTCCCCTGCTGCTCGGGTACAGGGTATCTGAAGGTGCAGGGGCTACGGATTGAAAGGATTAACCATCATTTTTTAATACCACAATATTTATTTCTTCCCTGTGAAACACAAATACGCTTGACATAATTTGAGTGAACAAGGTGTACAAAGGTAGAAACCTTTAGCTTTTATATTTTTTCTTATTTTATTTTATGAAATTAAAATAATTTCCATTGTAACAGTACACAAGATAAGAAATAGTTGGTGTTAACTATTTATAAGTTAATAGTTGTGTCCCCCTTCATGATTGGCTGTTTAGAGTATATCAAAGGAGATGGCTCTTGAATGGCAGTGATTTACATATTGCTGGGATATTAACCAATCAGGGCTGGCCTTGGGGTGCCACCATTGTTATATTAGCTTCCCACTTTGAGGAAAGCTTACATTTTTTTTACTATTAGAAGCTGAAGGAGTGAAGTCCCCCGAGTTGCACTGCTGTTAATTTCAATTGGATATTTTGACAGTAGGCACTTATTGTATAACTGAATTATTGCAGTACAGAAATTAGAACATCAAAGCAGAACAACTTGTTGGACCCCGAACTGTGGCGCCAAATCAAGTACCCGTGTCATACAAGAGGCTACAATTTTAAACCTATTTTTCACTTCAGAATCTCATACTCGTATTATACAAGAATCGCGTTATATGTGAAGAAATACAGTAAATGTAAAATGTTTCAAACTCACCTCGAGGCTCTCCATGAACTGCTTGTTTTCCTCCATTAATTTGGAAAGCCTTTTATTCAGACTCGTTTCATTTTCTTCTGAATTATTTAAAACAAGAGGTTTTTGTCAAGCAACATATTTAAGAATTGTCTAATCTTTTTTGCA
>VCCN01004835.1:1000679-1016501 GCA_006491835.1 Architeuthis dux
TTACAAGTGATACTGCTGGTTTCACATATAGATTTTCACAATGAACATATCGCTTGTAATGAACCATTAAAATTGATTCCCACATATATATAAAGTGTGTGCAACAGTTCCCAGCTATCCTTTTTGAAAACTAGAGACTAAATTGTTGAAAACCGGTATTCCACTGGAAATCTTTGCACACACCTAATAAATCTAGTAATCGGTACTGCTGATAAAACACTCCTGTCAGTTGTAGTAACAACTGGATATAGAACTTGAAAATTCTAAATTGGTCCATAAAGAAAATTCTAAGCTTTTTATTTTTTTCATTACTATTCTTATTTTTCTCGCATTTCTCGAAATCACTTAACATCAAATTATAATGCCTTGTAAATTCTTCTTGTCTAAAACAACATTTTTCTCTTTTCTTTCCGAGGCTTTTGCACAAAATCTATTTGTGGTTATTTATTACCAAATTCCATTACTGGAATGGAGCCTGGATTCTCCCAAGAGTGACAAAACCTAAACTCTAAGAATCTTGGTGCATAGAAGGATGGACAAAACTAAACACAGCAAATTCCGATCATAAACCACTCGATTATGCAGAACGAACCAAGAAACAACCAAAAAGAAAAATAAATCGTGACATGTGTCATTTGCAAACGTGGATCACATTTGTTTTTATTGATTATTTTTATTTTTTTTATTTATTTGTTTTCTTAACCATTTTCTCCCGAAATAAATTACAATAGAGAAGAGCCTGAATATTTCATAGTTAGATAACTTGATTTCTTCCAATGTATTTGAAACCATCAACCGAAACTGTCAACATAGCTAGCCAGACCCAAACTGAAGAAACCTATCTATTTATCAAACGTAAAGGCCCCACAAATGGAGCTAGAGGGCTGAAAATTTAAACATTTACTTATTAGTATGTCTAGTGGGAGGGAATGGGAATAAACATAGATGGAGAATACTTAAACAATTTAAGATTTACTGATGACATTTCTATGACGTCCAAAGCATCTGAAGAATTACAAAACATGCTAATCAATCTAAATAGGGAAAGTAAAAAAAGTAGGCTTAACGAAGAACAGAACAAAGACAAAAGTAATGTTCAATGATAAAGTCCCCAAAAAGGTCATAAAGATAGGTGAGATTCTAGAAGAGGTTGATGAATACATCTACCTAGGACAGGTAATAAAGCTAGAGAAAGACCATGACTGCGAAATAAAACAATGCATAACGATAGGTTGGAAATCATTCCGTATGAATAAAAACATTTTGAAGAGCACCGTGCCTAAAGCGTAAAGTAAACAATGGCTGCATAATACCAACCAAAACTTATGGATGCGAGACATGGAAATTAACCAAATGAGCTGAAAACCAATTCAGAATAGTGCAGAGAGCAATACTAGGGATAACTTTAAGAGATAAAAAATGATCAACATGGATCAGAGAGAGGACTAGAGTGAAGGATATTATACAACTAATTAAGCAACAAAAATGGAGATGGGCGGGCCACCTAGCAAGAAGAGATGACAATAAATGGGAAAAAGACTAACCGATTGGTGCCCATGGGACAGTAAACGAAGTAGGAAAAGACCAGACACAAGATGGAGGGACGAAATAGAAAAGCATGCTCAGGATTCGTCCTGAGAAGCTTTTGGGCTCCCCCCTCCCTTTATCCCGGTCCTTGTGGCATTTGATAGGGATTTGGGATTCTCCCCCCTCAAGTCTCTAGTCACAGAGACATGGGATCCTCCCCTCCCCTCTACTGAATTCGACACTAAATGAATCACCAAGTATGTCTAGTGGGAGGGAATGGGAATAAACATGGAGAATACTTAAACAATTTAAGATTTACTGATGACATTTCTATGACGTCCAAAGCATCTAACGAATTTCTAAACATGCTAACCAATCTAAATAGGGAAAGTAAAAAAGTAGGCTTAACGAAGAACAAAACAAAGACAAAAGTAATGTTCAACGATAAAGTCCCCAAAAAGGTCATAAAGATAGAAAGTGAGATTCTAGAAGGATATTATACAACTAATTAAGCAACAAAAATGGAGATGGGTGGGCCACCTAACAAGAAGAGATGACAATAGTTGGGAGAAAAGACTAACCGATTGGTGCCCATGGGACAGTAAACTAAACAAAGTGGGTCAAGTGGCCGACAAACAAAAGAAAATGCGTTCAACCAACCAGGGTTGTTTAAGGCCGGCGGGGAAAATCACTGGTGGTTTAGAGCAGTTTAGAATCTGACAGACAGAGCAATAGGTCAACAAGCAAAGAAGCTTCCCTCTTTACCCTGATGGGTGAAGAAAGGAGGGAGGAGCCTTGATATTTGAATTACTATCATCACTGGTAGTGATTCAGCAAAGTGACCACTCATTTAGAATTATAACTGAAGCAGCATTCAATGCCTCAAAGTGATCCGTGAACTGGCCCGTATCGAAGGGAATAAAGCGAACCCAGATTTTAAAATGAAAATACTGAATTTTGTCATCTTTCTCTCCACCCACGTGGGAGAGCCCTTTCTCCGAACTTATTCTCCTCCACAGAATTTTCCCTCTCGTAAATCTGCAGCCCTGGAATGAGATATCTCCCTCATATTGGCGAGAAGAAATACAACTAACATTATCCAACACACATTTCGAAAGTTAATAAAGATTTTTAGGCTTGAATAGAGATATATTGAAGAGTACCTTTCCAATGAGCTTAAAGCATAAAGTATTCAATGAATGCACAATACCAGCTATGACTTACGGATGCAAAACACGGAAATTAACAAAATGAACTAAGAACTTAGAATCAGACAGAGAGCCATGGAAAGAGCAAGAAAAGGATCAACATGGGAATACTAGGGTGAAGGATATTATAAAAACAGGTCTGCTTAGTCACTCAATAGAAACCGTCATGTTACCAACATCTTTTGGCAGCATGCCGTGTTGGGGGTGATCAATTTAAAAAAATGGTTGGACGAATGAATAAGTTACTTCTCTTACCTTTTTTTTAATTTTCAAAAAACTAGTGGGCACAAACTAGGGATCAATTTAGCATAAACTTACATTGTAAACCTATTGAGGGGGGAATTTAAAAAAAAGTTTTTTTCTAGACAGGAGTAAATGTTGAAATTTTCAGACCTCTAGCTCCATTGGTGCAGCCTGTACATGTCACACATACATAGCCAGCCAGCCTGACTTGAAAACTGATGAAACCTATTTTGACAGTTCTGGTTGATGATTTCTAATTTTTAGGCATGAATAGAGACACATTGAAGAGCACCTTTCCAATGTGCTTAAAGCGTAAAGTATTCAATGAATGCATAATACCAGCTATTGACAAAACAAACCGAGAACCAACTTAGAATCGCACAGAGAACCATGGAAAAAGCAATGCTAGTGATAACTCTAAGAGCTAAAAAAAGATCAACCTGGATAAGAGGGCGGACTAGAGTGAAAGATATTATAAAAATAATTAAGCAACAAAAATCAAGATGGACTGGACACTTAGCAAGAAGAAATGACAATAGATGGAGCAAAAGACTAACCGATTGGTGCGCATAGGACAGTAAATACAGTAGGAAAAGACTAGACACAAGATGGAGGGATGAGATAGAAAAGTTTGCCGGTAAGATATGGCAGATGTTAGCGCAAACAAGGTCATTATGGAAGGAGATGGGAAAGGCCTTTGTCCAGCAGTGGACATAACGGCTGATGATAACAATATATATATATATATATATAATCATCATCATCATCCATTATGTCCACTGCTGGACAAAGGCCTTTCCCAGCTCCTTCCATGACGACCGTGATTGTGCTAATCTCTGCTATGTCTTACTGGCATACTTTGCTATCCCTTGGGCACCAAATGTTAATCTCTTGCTCCATCTGTTCTCCTTCCTTCTTGCTAAGTGCCCAGTCCCTCTCCATTTGTGTTGTTTAATTACTTGAATGATATCTTTTACTTTGGTCGGCTCTCAGAACTATACTAATCTTTTTTCTATCTCTTGGAGTTATTCCTAGCATTGCTCTTTCCATTGCTTTCTGTGTGATTCTGAGTTTGTTTTCAAGTAATTTTGAGATGAGTCATTATTGTTCTAGTTGTTCAGACAATTAGAAACCGTCAACCAAAACTGTCTCCAAAATTGTCAACAGAGGTTTCTCCAGTTTTTAAGTTGGTCTGATAGACTATCTATCATGTGTACAGGCCACACCAATGGAGGTAAATGGCTGAAAATTTAAACATTTACTCCTTATAATGTTATTAATTTTTTTTTGTTTTTTAAAATTCTCCCCCAAAATAAGTTTTTAGTGGTGTGTTCAATTTGCAATGTAAGTCTATGCTAAAATGGTCCCTTAGTTTGTGTCTGGCAGCATTCACGCTTGGTTTTTTTTGAAAATTCAGACTTTTTAGTGATTACTGCCGAACAAAAGGCGAGAGGAAGTAACTTATTCATTGATCACCATTTTTTCCAATTTGTTTTATTTGATCACCCCCAACATGGCATGCTACCAAAAGATGCTGGTCATGTGACAGTTTCTATTGACTGACTAACCAGACCCGCTTTGTATATTAATCCAGTTCTACATTGTTTTCACAGCCAGATATAAAATATAACATTTAATTGTAAACCAATGAAACTAAAAAGTTTAATGGATTCAACTGTCAACATTAATTTATTATATTATTATTATTAATTCATGTCTCTTTGGGTATCTTCAAATTATACACAATATTAAAACATCAACTTCTAAACAAATACAACATTCATAAAAAACATTCAAATGTACATAAATACAAACATCTACAATTTATCACAATTCACAGATCAAACTCTCCTGAAAATCTCCCTTGACAGATTCAAAAAATGTCCATGTAATCTCATGTTTTTTCCATAATTTAAAAAATTATTTTTAAAACTTTGTACACTATTGCTATCTTTAACATGACTAGGCATCTTAATAGCAAAATATATTACTCTATTAGAATAAAAAATTAATTGTTTAGTAGTTTTAGCTTTTGCAATTTGTCTTGTCAATAGATTTCCAGTTCGAGGAGAGATATTAAAGAATGGTTTTCCATATTTAGAAATTCCATTAATTATTTTGAAAATCCCAATTGAACTATCTTTTAGCTTAATTAAATTTTCCTTAGTGAAATTAAATTATAAAATAATGTTGTTTTTTTTTCTACCTGGCCTCATCTTATTATAATTCACCAAAAATCTGTTGGTATGTGACAACGTAACTCAGAAACCACACAACATATCTCCATGAGATTTTCTGTGTGTACTGATAGGACCCCCCAGACATATTTCCAGTGAATTATTTTTTGAAAATTCAAAAATAAAGAATAGTAGCAGGGTTTGTGTTTATGCTCACCCCAAGCATCTACATAATACTAAAAGTCTGATTCTGTTTATTTACCTGACCTAAGTAACTGAAACAGCACATTGTAGCCATAGGTATTGAATTAAAGTATCCCTTAAAAAAAAAAAGCAGTTTTGGTCTCTTCTTGGGACCAAAGTTCCCATTTAGGCATTCCGCAGTAACTAGCTGAAAAATCCCACTCTTAGGGTGGGCTTTCAGCTAGTAGTTGGAATATACATTTTCTTTGTCCCATGCTGGTACTTAGTGTTCTGTCACTTCCTGTCAGGCTGTGAACAAATACTATGAATTGCATTTGTTATAGAGATTATTTCTTTGATTTATCTATGTTTTAGATCAGCCACAACTTCTCAGCTTAACTGGGGTTCCACAAAACCCTAGGGTTCCGCAAGAGGTTGTTAGGGGTTCCAGGAAAAATGTATCTTTCGCTTCATGTAAGTTCTTTTTCTATAACAAATAGCAGTCCCTGTCTCGATGATATCTGACACTAGAAACACCACAATCTTTACCAACCAAAAAGATTGGCGGCTGTCATTTCTTACATTCATTATAAATTACATTTATGTAAAGAAAAAGTTCTTATATTTTTTATATAAGTTTATAAAAAACATTAATTGTATGAAAGGTAAGCTAAGCTTATCAATATTTGTTCAAGAAAACTGACTTCTATTATATATTTTTTATATTAAATGTCCTTTGGGTGAGAGGGGACTGAAACGAATAGAGTATCTTAGAATGTTCACCAAAATGAACAAATATATAGAAAACTAAACTGTACACTATAGAATACTGATAATTACTTTTAGATTATAATACATATACATTTTTGAACACCTTATGTGTCATCAGCTGTACATCATAATATTTTTATGCACAATAATCTTCATATCTCAAGGAACCGTTGAGATATGAAGATTATTTCAAGGATTTCTCCAATCTGAGAAGGTTGTACATTCTGCTAATGCTGATTTTAGTTTTATGTTAATGCTCTTAAAAAAGTCATGATTCCAAACCTCCCTGTGTCCAGTCCTGTTGACAGTCATCTTGACTATATCCTGCCACTGTAAAGTCATAATATTAGATAAGGAGAAGAGAGAGCGAGTGTGACCTAATGTTTATCTGCGCATGCAAGAGAAACAGAATAGCTGTAAGATCCATTGTCAGTCATGTCACATCAGAGCCAAAGTACTGTAAGATGTACAATATATATATTTTTGGTAACTCTTGCTGAAGCCATTATAAAATGCAGACGAAACATACATTCTTGACCGATACTTTGGAAATCGGTGCATATTCAAGTCCGAGTCATTCGAAGCCAATAAACAGACATGCTTCAAACCTGTCGAGAATCTTTTCATTATGTTTGCTCAGCCAATCAGAACACTGCATCCATATTTGTTCATATCCAATCAATATTGAGTACCCTTCTCCTTGAGATATGAAAGGTATTTCAAGAGTTCCTCCAGTCTAAAAAAGTTGGGAAAGGCTCATATCATGACTCCACTTTTAAGAAGATTTTTGACAGCACTGACAGCCTATTCAAGGCTAGGAAAATAAACCAAGCGAGTCATTCTTCTGGTCTCATGCAGGGTTTTTTGGCAAATCTTTGCATTACCTGCTGTCCAGATTTGGCTCTCTGCTATTGAAAAGGACAATATTTCAGACCATGGACAAGATTAAGGAGAATGTGATGAGGCAGCTGATGGCGATCTCAAATAAGGACTTTGCATACTTTTTGGGAAAAGTGGAAAGGACACTGGAATAAGTGTATGAGGTCCCAACGGGGGTACTTTGAAGAGGGCTAAGGCACCGTTGTCTTTAGGTAGGCTATTTTTTGTTAACATTAAATGACACTGTCCAATGCTGGTTCTTTCAATTTTCTTACCCTCCAGCGATGTTTCCTATTAACCAGCCAGACTGATGTGTAAGTCAGGCCAGTGCACTTTTCTCTGCTCAGCAGGAAGGGAATTGGTGGGCATCCCCATGTATAAATATGGAATCGTTGTTGTTGAGGATGGAATTGTCTGTATATTTAGTCAAATGCCAACCTTAGAAAACGAACCTGTCTCTTTCTTTACGAATTGAACTCCTGAAAATGGCTGTAGAATGGATCGGTTAAAATGTTGTAGTAATAACAAAAGCAACAAGTTCAATAGTCGGAAAAACCTGTGGAATGTTAATATCTCTTCTCAAAATTAAAGACAGTATAAAGCAATGGGAGCCACTTCAAATCTAAGGGGAGAAGTTTTAGCATGGAGAGAAATAGATTGTCTCAATAATTGCCACTGTAAAAGCATAATGGTGGAAAAATTACTCAATGCCAATTCAAAATGGGGGAGGAATTGAGGAAACCTGGATTTGCAAGGGGAGAAATGAGACCCGGGACTCTGAGAACCACTAGTATAAAGGCTCTACTGATTGTTCTGGTCAATGTCATCATATAGGAATTGTGACAAACATTAAGTTTTGTCTGAATTTTGTTAGATGGGCATTTTAATCATTGTATGTGGTTCAGTCAGACTATTAATCACTGCTACTCACAGCACTAGTTTATTACTGGGTTTAGGTTATTCATATATTCATTCATTTATATTTATCTATGTATCCGGACTTCGTTCAGCCCTAACCGTTCATAGTAGAAACTTTAAATTTTGCCCATACAATTTGATTTTTGAAAATTCTCCCTCTAATTAGATTTTTAGAGAAGGGTTTCAATATACAATGTAAGTTTATGCTAAATTGGTCACTAGTTTGTGCCTGTTTTTTTTTTTTTTAAATTCCAACTTTTTAGTGATCACAGCCCAACAAAAGGCAAGAGAAGTAACTTATTCATTGATCTCTCATTTTACCAACTGTTTAATTGATGGCCCTTAACACAGCATATATAGGTGGCGATGATTCATAATTTCCCTTGGAATGCTAGTTTTCCGTATCTTTGTTTATTTTTCAAAATGTTTCGACTGTGTACCCCTCAGTGTGTCTGTTGAGACTTGTTACAACACAGAGTCATGGAGGTTAAAGGGAAATAATCACCAAAACACAGAGACACGTAAACCCGATTTGACGTGTACATGAAAAGATACGTATGCTCCAATGGAACAAGTTTCGACATTCCAGAACAAAACAGACACCCGAGGAAGGCCAGAGTGTACACAGCCAACATGTTGTGATATAGAAACAACAAAGACAAGGAAAACTAGCATTCCAGGGGAAATTATGAATCACTACCACCCATATATGCTGTGTTGGTGGGGTGATCAATTAAAAAGGTGGGAAAAGGGGTGATCAATGAATAAGTTACTTCTCTTGCCTTTTATTGGGCTGTGATCACTAAAAAAAAGTCTGAATTTTCAAAAAACAAGCAGGCACAAACTAGTGACCAATTTAGCATGAACTTGCATTGCATTTTGAACCCCTCACTAAAAACATATTATGGGGGAATTTTCAAAAAACAAAACAAAACATTTTTCCTACTCATTAAGGAAAGTGTCTGTGCAAAATTTCAAGTTTCTACTATGAATGGTTAGGGCTGGGCGAATTCCAGATACATAGATAAATATAAATGTCAGAACACATGAATAACCTAAACCCAGCAATAAACCAGTGCTGTGGGTAGCGGTGATTAATAGTCCGACTAAACTCTATACAATGATTAAGTTTTACTTTTCAGAGAAAACATATGAGACTCATCAATGGACAACTTCAGACGGCTTCCGCACTTGCCAACATGATAAAATGGCATTCTACAGAATTGCACTACTAGAGAAAACAGACCCTGACACGCAAGGATTTGATAAGGGGAAAATGAGACAGAAGGGGAAAATGAGACAGAAGTGCGAGCAACCATAATTAAGAATGACAGGTGTATAAAAGAAAGGACTTTCCTTGGAACAGAGGATGTGTAGACCAATGTCAGCACAAAAATAATGATGAACAGGTATGGTTAGTTACTCAATAGAAACCATCACTTGACCAACGTATTTTGGCAACATGCCATATTCAGGGTGATCAATTACAAAATCGGATAAAAAGGGGTGATCAATGAATAAGTTACATCTCTCGCATTTTGTTGGGCAGTGATCACTAAAAAGTCTGAATTTTCAAAAAACAAGCACTACAAACTAGTGATCAATTTAGCATAAACTTACATTGCAAATTGACCCCACCCCACCCCATTAAAAACCTATTAAGGTGGTAATTTTTAAAAAAACAAAAAAAATGTTTGTTCTAGACATAATAAGGATTCAATGTTTAGATTTTCAGCCCTCTAGCTCCATTGGTGCAGCCAGTATGCATGATACATAGCCAGCCAGTAATACCAACTTAAAAACTGAAGAAACCTTTGTTGACAGTTTTGGTTGATGATTTATAATATATATTCCACAAGGCCTCGAATCTGTTCTCTATTGCTATCCAGAAATCAGTAATTCTCTCTATTTTACAGGGGCGAGTAGCAGGTAGAATTAAATTTAATTCTGCCTGCTACCATTCTATGGTCACTTCCTATATTTACTTTATTGATAACGGTGTGATAACGAAAGTAGCATAGAGGAAAAGAGTAGAAATCTGGTAAACATAATTAAAGAATCAGCAGATGATAGCAAAACAAATGAAAACAATAACACAAAGAAATACTCACAGACAACTGGAGAGAGCTTTATGAACAAGGGGGATTGGACAGGGACACATACATTATTAAGTATGTGGGATTAGGATAAGTGAAATAATCTGATTCCTAAATGCCTAAAGTTCTGTGATGAAGTGTTGTCATTATTCCATTAATCATTCACACTGGTATCCTTATTCTTGTTGTTTTTATCACTGTGTTTTGGGTGGTGTGGTCTATAATATAAATATATATATATATATCAACTGGCACATAGTAGGCATAAGTGAAACCCACAGAAAAGGAGAAAACCTCTTAAAATTGAAGGTAAGTAACCACCTATTCTATTATAAAGGGAGAGACGATAAAAAATTCAGCGGCGTAGGATTCCTAGTTAACAATAACATTGCAGTAGGTTTAAAGATGAATAGGACAAAGACAAAAGTAATGTTCAACGATAAGGTCCCCAAAAAGGTCATAAAGATAGAAGGCAAGACTCATAATAGCACAAAGAGCCATGGAAAGAGCAATGCAAGAGATAGAAAAAGATCAATCAACATAGATCAGAGAAAGGACTAGAGTGAAGGATATTATACAACTAATTAAGCAGCAAAAGTAGAGATGGGCCGGCCACCTAGCGAGAAGAGATGACAATAGATGGAGGAAAAGACTAACATATTGGTGCCCATGGGATAGTAAAAGAAGTAGGAAACGGCCAGACACAAGATGGAGGGACGAGATAGAAAAGTTTGCCGGTAAGACTTGGCAGAGGTTAGCACAAGATAGGAAGGAGATGGGAAAGGCCTTCATCCAGCAATGGACTTATAACGGCTGATGATGATGATATATATAAAATAGCTCTGCAGCAGGGTTTGACATGTCTATATATATCTCATATCCAGACAACAAAAAAATCTTCATAAGAAGAAAACATTTCCAGACTCAAACAGGCTAACATGACTCCCAAACACACACATAATCAGGCTATACCAACAATTATCTCACACACACTACTACTTTCTACAGACACCACATTATCACCAGCACACTCTATATATCCACACACCTACCCTAACCAACACACACACTTTCCACTATACATACACACATATCAAACAGACCATAAACAAAACTTCCACCACAGTAAAGTATACACACATCAGCTTCCCATATTCCAACCAATCCACCTTAACTAGAGGTCAACAAAAGTCCAAGTCCACAACTGATAAAAATCTTAGCCAGCTAAAGCACACACGAACACAAGACAAATAGGCTCACCTTCAAACAGATACCATACACACTACACGCAGCTCAAATCGTACGCCTCAGTGAATGCAGACATCTTTTCTCCAACTTTCCCTTTGAAAACTGCTGCATTTACAGTCAAAACATGTATTAAATAATTTCTTTCAAATTATTCTGAGTCTCCACATTATCTTTTCCTAGCATCATTATGTTGGATAACCTTTATCCTATTGTACACCATATATATATATATCTCTATATATGCATGTTTGGTTAAATAAGACAGACAAGGAAAACCTTTTCATTTTTTTGGTTAATCTTTCTTGTTTACGCACAAGAGAACGTATATTCGGAGGTAATTTATATAAATACTGTCCAAACGATATATCGGATTGAGCACTTTCGACTGTGCGATCAGTCATTTTCAAGATCGTGAAATCTTATTGTTTGCACGGTTTAAATAGTGCCTAAATTAATAACATTGGTTAGTTTGGTGCGCAAGGCAAGTGATGGGCGAATGCAATATTTGTTAGTTTGGACAGTATTTATATAAATTACCTCCGAACATACGTTGTGCGTAAACAAGAAAAATTAACCAAAAAAATGAAAGGTTTTCCTTGTCCGTCGTATTTAACCAAACATGCATTAATGAAGGATTACTGCTCAATTACATAATATCTCTTATATATATATGCACACACATAAATCGGCAAAGGAATAATTAAGTTTTCTATGTCATTTTTGAAAATAAATCTCTCCCAAAATGGAAGACAAATTGGTTGGCATAAATAAAATATCCAATATGGCTTCCTGCTGAACAAATGCTGTGAGTCACTTAACATTATTCCCAAAGGATTTCCCTGGATATTTCTTCTGTGGAAATCCATATTTATTTTGAGTATAATTGGTTTTAGGAGGTGTGAGTGGTGTAGCAATTAACAGTGTGGACAATGGAATTGAGTTCAAAATACAGTGACTTCACACTAATGCCCTTGGGAAAGACATAAATCAATCATTTCTTCCTTCCAGCTATGGGTAAAAAATAGTAGGGCAGACTGGGCTCACTAGCCTTGGGAAGGCAACCAGTCTAGGAGAAAGACAACACTGATTCCAAACCGGAGAATGGAGCCTCCTTAAGACGGTTGGATACCAACTTAGACAACCTTCCGGCAGCTCCTGCAGCCAAGCTGATACCAAAAGCATTGCGCACCACTTTCCTTTGGATTACATCAGAAAGGCCGAGAGGGGGATTCAGTTGACTGGGCATCCCAGAATCTCTATCCACTTCGACCCAGGCTTGCACCCAATGTCATTCCATTGTCTATCGAGTCAGAAGGAGGCCTATTATAATTGGTTGGCATAGGCAAAAGGTGCATGTATGTGGTGAGTTGTTGACTATTAAAGGCCCCGGCCACGAGGGCTCGGCAGTTTGCTCTCAACTCACCACTAGAAGCCACGCTCAAATCATATTTGGGGCTTATACCGTGAATGACGTTGTAGCAGTGGAGTTCATGATAGCTTACCGGTGATAAGCAAGAAAGTGCCTATTCAAAAGGTGCATGTATGGTATGTGGAACAGCCTGCTATAATTGTTATGTTGTGGCGACGAAGTGGCAATGGACCCGCCCTAGGAAATGACCTGCTTGAGGTATGGCAGGCAAAAGCCGAATGAAATGGGTCGCCAACATATATAGCCAAAGTGGAACGTGGGTGACTTGTATGCTGAACACCAGCAAGCCAGATGTAGCGAGTTGCTGGCTATAACAGGCCCTGGCCGCTTGCTCTCAACTCACCACTAGCCACGGCCAAATCATATTTGGGACTTATACCATGAATGACATTGTAGCAGCTCGGAATTCATGATAGCTTATCAGTGATAAGCGAGAAAGTGCTTCTAGGAAGCGTTCCTGTGCTGCAACATCGAAACGGTGTCAGTGTTTTTCCCCCTCCCCATTTCTACTACATATGTAAAATAATTTTCCGTCCGCCATACAAAACTACGGCTCTGAAGTATTTCATTTACTTCTCTACAGTTGCCCATTTAGATATTTTATATCTTAAATTAGATAATTCTAAAGAGCGGAAGTCAAAGGAGATAATTTTTATAATATGAAGAAAGATCTTAATTTTTTGTTTCTTATTTATTTTTATTAGATTTCTCAAGAACTGCTGATCCAAAAAACTTCAAACTCGACACTGCACTGCCTTGTGTGCTAACTAATATATCTGCCAAATGTCAACTTCATACAATGCCAGTTGTTGAGTAATCGCGGTGTACACACACAGAAATCTCTTCAATTCTAGTTAGATGTTACTTATAAATCACAATTCCTGTGTATATTAATGAATGGAATGCCAATAGTAGTAATATAAGCAACTCGCAGAATTAAGATTATACTTTTTAGTTACAATATCATACGTACAGCCTTGTATTTTGTATTTACAGTTATATAGTTTTGTGTGGTTAAAGTGAAGTTTCCATAAGAAAACAATAGAATTCGAGGTAAAAACGTTTAAAAAGTAGATAAAAATTATTTTCATTTTAATGTTAAATTTTAAATTTTAACTTTAAAATAATTTTTTGTACATGTAAATTGTTTATCAATTTTATCATAGAATAATGTGAAGAAATATCCTTTCAAAGATGAAGACAATAATCAAAACCTGCATGGAATAAGGAGTTATTCATGATCATCAGCAGCAGCTTTTTAAGATCCGTTGTTGAACATAGACCTTACCAGGGTTTATTTTAACATGCAGTAGACCCCTGCTTGTACAGTTCTAAATCTAATTTTGTGCAGTACTAAAATTTATAATAAAAACTCCAATGTCATATAAAGAAACAAGAAACCAATGCCTGACCATGATACTGAAAAGCAAAAGTACCTTTATTTAATGTTTATAACAAAAACTCCAATGTCATATAAAGAAACCAATGCATGACCATGATACTGAAAAGCAAAAGTACCTTTATTTACTGTTTAGATGACAAGAGGTATATTTTTAATTTTACATATCTTGATTAGAACTTTCAACATAGTTTTAACATTTTTGTCAAATACTAAGATGGTTAAAACTTAAAACACTGTGATTATATGACAAGAAATATATTTTTAGTCTTACATATGCTGAACATTACTTTAGTTTACATTTTGTGTCCAACACTACATAAGCTTACATGGTAAAAGACGGTTAAAAGACTTAAAACACTCATGAATGCAAAACTATGCTGAATTGTACTTTGATTTACATTTTGTGTCTACTACTATGTGGTAAAAGATGGCTAAAACAGTAAAACTTTCATAAATTCAATGAAATTTCAAACAATGCAAAGTTGTATCTAGCATAAAATCTAAAAACATCTTTTTTTCAATGGCCACAAAGATTTGAGAACTTCTAAAATTTCTTTAAAATAAACCCTGGACCGTACCCAACATCCACCTATTCTCTCGCTCCCAAGCATCACAGTACCAATACCTTCTGAATTTTCAAATCATCATGCCATCTAATTATTTGCCAGCCACAATCTCACAGACTCATGTTGTATGAGTTGTGATTGACAAACACTCTTGCAACATGGCCTGCCCTTTGCCATTTGTGCTTTCTAATGGTTTTTATGATATCTCCTGTTTGTTCTCTAATATAATGTGCTGTCTTGTGATCTCTCCATGTGATGTTAAGCTTAAAAAGTTCTAATAATCCAGTAAGATTGATCCTTCATCTGTCATCCTTAAATCAAGACGTACCTACAGCAGTACACTCTTTGAACAATTTTGAAAATAAATGGAAAGATTTTGACATGATTTTTAACGAAACAAAGATGACAAGCTTAAGTTAAAAATGAGATTTGTGTCACATGTCAGCGAGGTTGAATCGTGGTTGGCTTCCTTAAATCTGAGTTCATTGAATGTTTTTAAACTAGCATGGTACCTGTCAAAAAATGACAGGATTTATTTACATATGGATTGGCACTTCTACCTAGGATAAGAGTATCTGTGCACTCAGCCTAGAATCAATGTGTCGCTCCCCAGCCCTCTGCCTAGCATCAGAGTGTAGTAGCTGTGCGCTTTGCTACAATCAAAATGTTGCTCCCCCAGTACTCCTGCCAAGGATCAGAGTGTAGTATCTGAAAAGTGTTACACACCCACACAAAAATATAGATATATGGATACACATTGCTTTTTATGCATGTGGATTCTACATAGACACAATCAGTATTGACAACTCAAAAAATATTCGACTAATATTGGAAAAGTTTGACTGGCAAAAAGTGCTAAATATTGCTAAAAATAACCAAAGATGGTCAAAAATAGCCCCCAAAATGGCCAAACTGTTTAAGCACAAATGCATTAGTTTAGTGCTTTTTGCACTGCCAAAACAATAACCGCACTGAATCTAGCACGTTTCTTGTTTTATCAGCAACACTGTACACAATACTTCCTGTATTTCTTTTACAAATAAAAACGTGAAAAATAAAATAAATTTCAAACATCAAAAGCAAAAAAATAATATGTGCAGTGGCAGAATAACCAAGTAGTAAAAATAGCCTATGCTAAGAGCCCCACATTTTCAAGGGTCCATGCTAAATGCTTT
>VCCN01004835.1:1201703-1215697 GCA_006491835.1 Architeuthis dux
AAGTGTGTGTACATGTTTTTGAGACACCCTGTATCTAAATTTCTACTGCTACTGAACTATTATTATTAAATTTTTCTACATCTTAATTTTTAAATTTTTTTTTATCGCAACTTAACTCAGGTTATCGATTTACAGCTCATCGCTTTTGGCACAGGAAAGCCCGGTTAAATAAAAAATAAAAAGGAAAAACTACTGAAGTCTCTAAAGTGGAAGAGTCCATTGTTTCAAATGGTGGGTAGGAGACATTTTTATCAGCATAATTCTTATCTTAGTAGTAGAAGAGTCCATGGTTATGGACAGAGAACCAAGAAAATCACACTAGTCATTATATGAGTATATTATTTTCTCAAGCATCTAAATGACTTCCTTAGATGCAAGAATTTTTTCCAATCAGATTCAATTAAAAAATGCCTTCAGTCATTTTTCTCGGCCTTTCAATAAAGAATTCTTGAAGAAAGGAATTGGCAGCTTGCTGCCATGATGGAATAAGACGCCAATGGCGAAGATTCTACTTGAATAAATAATTTTTGAGCAGAAATATATATATATATAAATATATGATAGTCAGAAAAATATTTTAAGGTAAAATATTTCAGGATATAAATCTGTAGAACGGATGTGTTCAGCGACAGTATCAATAAAGAGTGCTCAATGCCTGTCTAAAGATGAGATAATCCCTAAAATGGGCAGAGCGATAAATATCTTATGAAAGAAAGAATACGGAATTCAACCACGTCCAGGGATAGGCTGTTTCACGTTTTAATATGATTTTTCAAACTCAAAAAAACTTTGAAAAATCGTATTAAACGTATTCTTTCTTTCATAAGATATATATATATGGTGTACAATAGGATAAGGGCTATCTGACAAAAGACAAAAATGACCACATAAATTTCTGCTCACATCACAACACTAGAACAAAATCATTTGCCCTGCCTTTAGAATATGTAGCCCAGAATACCTTAAACAAGAGATGGCGTACATAGAATCCCCTTTCAGAAACTCCACTACCCACATTTCTTCATCCAAAATGCTAGAAAGAAAGCACACAAAATACACCACACAACCGGACAAAAACGACACAACTAGATGCATCATCTTTCCCACCAGACCACAAACAACAGAACTCAGCAAACAACTTAAACACCTAGGACACAAACACAACCCCTGAGGCAGCTATGATAATTATAAAGACATTTATTAGTTGAGAACTTATACTGCTAAACGAGCGGCCAAAATTGTGTAAATAAATAAAGAAACGAGCGCTGTATGGGGATAGAACATGCGTCCACCTTGTAAGCAACCGTATATGCAGGTTCTGCTCTACTAACTGAGCTAACAAAGTTCTCATGGTAGGCAGGAATCTTTTAATCCTACACTTTGCTGGACTCTCTACTCTCACATTTGTATTTAGGCATGAATATAATGTGGTTCTCTATGCGACAGTATGAAATCAAATGATGGATAATTTTATATCCAACAAAATATGATAATTATAAAGACATTTATTAGTTGAGAACCTATATTTGTCTGCGACTGGGACTGGTGTGAACGACTGCTAAACAAGCCTAAAATACAAAGGTGAGTGTAGAGAGACCAGCAAAGTGTATGATTAAAATCTCCTGCCTATCATGAGAGCTTTGTTAGCTCAGTGGTAGAGCAGAACCTGCGTATAAGGTTGCTTTCACGGCGCTTGTTTCTTTATTTACTTACATGATTTAGGCCACTCGTTTAGCAGTTATTCACGTGGGCGTCAGGCAAATAGTAGGTTCTCCACTAATAAATATCATATATATATATGCAATATAGGGATACACATTGTGTCTATATAGGGACAGAACTATTCTATATTATCATTAAGTAGGTTATGTCCCTTTAGTAACAATATATATTTAATTGATTTGGATTGTCACATACAAAAAAATAAACTTTCAAATACACGTGGCATATTATTATAATAGTAAATTATGTATATTTACACATAAATTTGCATGGGTGGGCGTGTATATATGTGTGTGTAAACACACATTTTTGTGTGTGCCTATATATATATATATGGTAGAGGTAATTTGTACATATATATGTGTTTGTTATCATAAAGATAAGTCTTGATGCATTTTGCCGAGTTTCATTCAGCATCTTCAGAAGCTTTTTGCAGTCCGAATATTCAGAGTCCGAAATGCATCAAGGCTTATCTTTATGATAATAAATATGTTTGAGATGTAACACGCTTTTCTCAATCTTTAATTTCCACATTGTCAAATTACTTCTATCATTCTGTTTGATTACCCTATATCCACATAACAAACACATATATATGTACACACAATATTAATACCAAAATATATGTATGTGATATATACAACAATATAAATATACATATATACAGGTATCTCCTTTTACGACAATAGTGTTCAGCATTTGTTTTGCTGCAAGCATCTTCTTACTCTCGCTCTCTCCTACACCCCAGTCTTTCTGTACATCCCACCACCTCAACTTCCAAAGCCTAATATACCATGCTCTACTTTCAGATGGTGTGGGGAAAAACCTGTATATACATACACAAATCTATGTGTATATATACATGTATATGCTACACACGCATATATATGTATATACATGCACACACACACATATATATGTATATACATGCACACACATATATATGTATATATATGCACACACACACATATAAGTATATACATGCACACACACACATATATATAAGTATACACACACATACATATAAGTATACACACACATAAGTATACACACACACACACATACACAAGTATACACACACATATATATATATGACCAGTGTATTAATGTGGATTATAATTTATCTGACAATATTAGACTGAAATGATATTTCAGAAGGCCTTAATGTGTACAAATTTACTGGTAAAACGTCAAAATAAACTAAGAAATCTCATTTGTACACAACAAGGTCTTCTGAATTATCATTTCAATCTAATAAATTCTCTGAAACTGCTTATTGCCATGGTAAACAACTGACAAACCTTTGAATTTAAATGTACTTTAAGTTTTAATTAATATATGATATATGTTGGTCTTCTTGTAAAAATATTTATCTCGATAAAAGTGCTCGACTAGAAATTTCCGGCTGATGTACGTAAGATCAGGTGGTCAGGGGACAAAGAAATTTTGGGCGGGACATTTCACTTCCATTGAAGGGCCCGAGAGAGACAGACCATGTAAGTGATACTTAATTTATTTTTGTTTATGTATTATAATTTTTTCTCGTTGTTAGGTTTTGAGAAGCTTTACAGACTATATATATGTACACGCAAATACACATGCATATATACCTATGAATAAAGTAAATTATGTACCACCTTGTAAACATATCTGCTTTAGAAAATCTTGTTGTGTTGCTGATGGTTATCATAAGTATACAACAACAGGCTCAGCTGATGGCTGCTACTGATACTAAAGGTGTGACAGACATGGTAGGAAGGGAAAGGTGAGAAAAGAAAAGTAGTTCAAGGAGAAAGTAGGAAGGGAGAGGGGCTAATGTCTGCTACTCATATGTGACAGACACGGCTCTCATTATATATATGATGATTGTGTGACTGACACGGCTCTTATTATATATATATGATGATTGTGTGACAGATACAGCTCTTATTATATATATGATGATTGTATAACAGCCAACACAAATGTGTATAAACGTAGATAATTACTCATAAAAACATCAATTGCATCATAAAAGAACTGACTCCTCAATATACCAGGTAGGAAAATGTTGAACATTACCAGCACTTCCCTGTAGGAAAGCTGTCAGCAAAGTCATCCTTCACCAGATAATTGTCTGGGATTCATGAATGGTTTCAGGGCTTCAACATCATTACCAGATACCTGAGGATGTCTCAGTAGTATTGCACAATACCACAAGACAGTGTCAGTTAATGCTGACACAATATTGAAATATGTCAAATACAAACAGAAAATTCTACTTCCCCAAGACACATGTGCAAGTTTTTCCTTGCCAACTTTATACATTCCTCGCTGCCATTCAAGTTAGAAACTTTAAAATGTTTCAGTCAAAAAACAAACAGAAAGACCTGGGATCTGAGATTTTTAATGTTAAAAGCCTACTTGAAAACAAAAACACATTAAAATATAATAAGATCTTGAATAGTGCAGTTTTGATGTAGTTGGTTGAGGTATTGCTGTACAAATTAATGTAACTAAGTATAAGCTGAAAACAAATACGCATTAAATCATAATAAGACCTTGAACAGTGCTGTTTTGAACAGTACGGAAAACTTTGGAACAAATTAACCACACTAATCAAGGTATACCTGTATTTATAACAAAATATTTTGAGTTGTCTCGTTTCAAGTCTTCATCAGTTCTGAGGTGATTTCATAATCTAGTGATTTACCTAGACGAGTGTCCCTATCTTTCTTGCTTTAAAAACAGCATTTTGGCTGGTCTTGAGGTGAAGAAGAATTTATATTATAATTATTTGCAAAAGAATAAATAAATAGGCGAAACTACTCTATAATTAGCATTTAATATACTTGGAGTTATCTTCCTTGATAATTAGAATCATTATAATTTAGATTACCAGGGTGAGCACAATAGCAGATCCCACACTATTGTTGTTAAGTTAAAAATTGGACTGGAAATTGCTTTAATCTTCAAGTTAGAGCATTTTGATGATATTGTACAAACAAAAATCTTGCTACCATGTGTGGTTTTTGCTGTACTACAATATCAAACATACAGAATTCGGATCTTTATAATATAGAAGTATTTCTGTTATGCGCTAACAACTACAAAATAATATTTGGGGGGGGGATATATCCCAGATTTTTTATCTTGTCATTGTGCTTAAAGCGTAAAGTATATAAAAATGCATAATACTAGCTATGACTTATGGATGCGAAACAAGAAAATTAACAAAACAAACTGAGAACCAACTTAGAATCATGCAGAGAGCCATGGAAAGAGCAATGCCAGGGATAACTCTAAGAGATGGGAAAAGATCAACATTGATCTGAGGGAGGACTATAGTGAAGGATATTATACAAATAATTAAGCAACAAAAACGGAGATGGGCTGGGCACTTAGCAAGAAGAAATGACAACCGATGGAGCAAAAGGCTAACTGCCCATGGAAGAGTAAACACAGTAAGAAAAGACCAGACACAAGATGGAGTGATGAGATAGAAACGTTTGCTGGTAAGACATGGCAGAGAGCAACAAAATCACAGTCGTTATGTAAGGAGATGGGAAAGGCTTTTGTCCACAGTATACTTATAATGGCTAATAATGATGATGATGATGATTAGATCCCAGATAAGAAGCATTTATTTATTTTATTTATTTTTTAAACGTTAGCCTTCAACGTTGATTTGCAGGAAATGAGAGCAGTAAAGACCAGAGTTTCAAAAGACTTGCCTTTTCTCGCGCATTCACCTCGGCCTTGTTCTCGATCAGAATGTGCACCACATTTTCATTCTGGCTATTACAGGCGACGTGGAGAGACGTCATCTGGTAAGGATTCTGGAAATCAATTTCGGCACCTGCCTGCAAAGATTAACAAGAAAGAAGAACGTTTCAATTTAAACAAAAACAAACCAAACAACAAAAACAAACAAAAATAAATTGGTCAGCACTCAGAGAGCGCATACCTCTGCCAATGCAACTGTCACGAGAAACTGAATGAAAATCACTTCATATATAGCTACGATGCAGGGGAGGTGACTGTAAAAGAATTCCTGGATCCCCCCCCCCACCCCACAATTTAATCAATTCTTCCTTAGCCCATGGTCCAACCTTCCACAAAATGTTGTTGGAATTTATTGAGAACTTTTGAAGATATTGTGTGGACAAACATCACTCAATACAGACTGAAAGAAAATCAGTTCATATATAGCTACGATAGGGGGGAGGTAACTGTGATAAAATTCCTAGATCCGCCCCCAAATTTATTCAATTCTTCCTTAGCCATGTCCCATACTTTCACAAAATGTCATTGAAATTCATAGAGAACTTTGGGAGATATTGTGTGAAAAAACATGAGTGAATATATAAATTAATCAAAAAAGAAATCTCCCAATCAAAAAATGATTTCCTGGATCCACAGCTGGATCTTGTTTAGCTCACTACCAAAGCTTCTAGAAAGATTCATTGAGAACTTTTGGAGATATTGTGTGGACATATAGATACAATGCAGGTAAGGTAACTGCAAAGAATTCCTTGATCCGCCCTAAAATTTAATCAATTCTTCCTTAGACCATGTCTCATCCTTCTACAAAATGTCAATGAAATTCAGAGAACTTTTGGAGATATTGTGTGGATAACAGACAAACATGAGTGAGTACATATACCCATCCAATTCATTGGTAGAGGTGAATAAATAAAATTCAGAAGTATTTAGTTTGTTAGTGCAGAAAATGACTAAAGTAGTGGAGTAACAATAAAGTCAGTGGGTAGCATAAGAAAAGCAGAAACCTTTACTATTGCTTCATTTTTCAACCTCCTACCAAAATTTGTTTAATAAATCCTATCCAAGTCTGTTTTATTGGGAAAATGTTCTTAAAATAATACTTCTTATTAATATGTTAAGTATTTTGAGTTATTCCCCTTACACAGGAGAGTGCTTATCAACTTCTGGTAAGTTTTAAATTCTGGTGAACGAGCAGCCATATTGATTTTAGGAGATCCGAGTAGACACACGTGTGTGTCATTGACTGTGGTCATTGTAAATATGTATGAATAAAGGATCTGTGTGAGTAGGTCTTTGGTTTGCATTTTGAATCTGTTAATATCTATAATACCAAAGTGAATCTTCATGTTTGTCTCCATATGTTTTGTACATGTATTAATCCTATTCTCTCAGTAATGTTTGCATTAAATTCTGACCACTGACAATCCCTATCAAATGCTGAAATTTGCTAAAATAAATTTTAGGTGAAATATTTGTAGAAAAAAAATTTGTTTTTTCCTGCTGCTAAAAAATTGCAAAAGCTAAGCAAGATAATGGTGGAGTAGCAGTAAAGTCAGTGGGCAGTAATAATAAAAAAAAAACTTGAAACATTACTTACATATACCAAGTTTAAACACAGTGAGCACTAAAACAGAACCGTGATTATTGTTCCATCTTTTTCCCACTGTCAGAACTTGCTATATCTCTATATATGCAATCGTTAGAATGAAAGTTAGGGCATATCTGTTTCATAAAATACTACCTGTGATATCACGGGTTAGATTGTTAGTATATGTACAATGATACAAACATGAATGGATGTGTATTCCTATTAGTGTCATAAGTTAAATGGTTCTCTTATGCCCAAGTAACATTTACATTTTTTTAAAACTACTATATTTAAAACTATTAACATTTTGTTCTCTGAGTAAGAAAAAAAAGATTAGTCACAAGGAAACACATTCCTTACTTCTGGAAACAAGATGAAATAACAGAAAAAAAAACATCTACATATTCCACTGGGAAGAGAAGGTTTTTGAGATTTTTTGCCAGAGAAAAAAAACTAACAATTTAATTAAGATTTTAAAAGAAAGAACACCAGGCCAGAAACCGTCATGTGACCAAGATCTTTTTGGCAGCATGGGGGTGATCAATTAAAAAATTGGAAAAAGAGGGTGATCAATGAATAAGTTACTTTTCTCGCCTTATGTTAGATCACCAAGAAGTCTAAATTTTAAATAAACAAGCTGCTGGATGCAAACTAAGTGACCAATTTAGCATAAACTTACATTGTAAATTGGAAAGGGGGTTGTTAATTAAGTATCATGAGTTATTCCCCTTAGGTAGAAGAGTTCTTATCTACTTCAGCTAAGGGGCGCTGTTTTACGTTCTGGTCAACAAGCAGCCATATTGCATTGAGATCAAAGAGCTGGAGAACACACGAGTGTGAATCATGGACTGCAGTCATTTTATGAATAAAGGACCTGTAAGTACATCTTCTGTTTGCATTTTTAATCTATTAATATTTGTCATTAAACCAAGCTTACAGGGGAGATTTTCAGAAAAAACAAACCGTGTTTTCTAGACATAATAAAGTGTAAAAGTTTTAATTTTTAGCCCTCAAGCTCCATTGGTGTGGCCTGTATGCGTGACTCATACATAGATAGATAGCCAGTCAGACCCACTTAAAAACTGAAGAAACCTACATTGACAGTTTTGGTTGGCAGCTTCTAATATTTAAAAAAAGAAATATCTACATATTCCCAAGGGTAGAGAAGGTTTTTCAAGATTTTTACCAGAGAAAAACAAGGGATCAATTTAGCATAAACTAAGGGACCAATTTAGCATAAACTTACATTGTAAATTGGAAGGGGGGGTTAAGAAAAAACAAACCGTGTTTTCTAAACATAATAAAGAGTAAAAGTTTTAATTTTCAGGCCTCAAGCTCCATTGGTTCAGCCTGTATGTGCGATAGATAGATAGATAGATAGATAGATAGATAGATAGATAGATAGCCAGTCAGACCCACTTAAAAACTGAAGAAACCTATATTGATAGTTTTGGTTGAGAGTTTCTAATATTTAAAAAGAAGAAATGGTTTTTAAGATTTTTACCAGAAAAAACATCAGCAACATAATTAAGATTTAAAAAGAAAGATAAACTAGCATCCCAAGGGAAATTATGAATCACCTTCACCTATATATGTGAATTAAACAGAGGTGGTGGCAGTGATCACTAAATTTAAAAAAAAACATTTTCCCTACTCATTGAGGGGAGTGATCAATTAAAAAGTTTGGAAAAAAGAGGTGATTAATGAATAAGTTACTTCTTTCGCCTTTTGTTGGGCTGTGATCACTAAAAAAGGTCTGAATTTTCAAAAAACAAGCGGACAGAAACTAGTGATCAATTTAGCATAAACTTACATTGCATACTGAGCCCCCTTCTAAAAACATATTTAGGTGGGGATTTTCAAAAAAACAAAAAAAACATTTTCCCTACTCATTGAGGGGAGTGTGTCTGCACAATTTCAAGTTTCTACTATGAACGGTTAGGGCTGGGCAAAGTCCGGATACATAGATACATATAAATGTGAGAACACATGAATAATCTAAACCCAACAATAAACCAGTGTTGTGGGTAGCAATGATTAATAAACAAGAAAGCACTCATAGAGCGCATACCTCTGCCAAAGCCATTTACACTAGAAACTGAATGAAAATCAGTTCATATATAATTACGATGCAGGTGAGGTAACTGTAAAGATTTCATGGGTCCACCCCAAAGTTTAGTCAGTTCTACCTTAGCCAATCACCCACCCTTGTTATTGAAATTCATAGAGAACTTTTGGAGATATTGTGTAGACATATAGCTATGATTTAGTGGAGGTATCTAAAAAGATTTCCTGGATCTGCCCCAAAGTTTAATCAAATCTTTCTCAACCCATGGCAAACCCTTCCCAAAACGTCATTGAAATTCATTGAGAACTTTTGGAGATATTGTGTGGACAGACAGACAGGAGTAAATATGTATACCTCTTCCAACTTAGAGGTAAATTCTTCTTCAGCCCATGGCCCATCTTTCACAAAATATCATTGAAATTCATCAAGAACTTTTGGAGATATTGCGTAGATGGACGGACAGACGGATAGACATGAGTGAATACATATACCTCTTCCTCAGTGCATCTTTCCACAAAATGTCATTGAAATTCATTGTGAAATCTTAGAGATATTGTGTTGAGACACAGACAGACACAAGTGAACACATATACCTCTTCCAACTTCATTTACAGAGGTAAATTAAAATATTGGGAAAAACCGAAAGAAATTTTAAAACGTAAAATATAAACAGAGTAAATTGAAACTCTTGCAAGTTGAGATCTGAAAGGAATTAAGTCGAAAGAAATTGAAAAAAAAAAAGGGTAATGATTTAAATAAAGAAAAAGAAAAGTCTCAATTTGTCGTTAGATCATTTAAGAAAAAATTGTAAATAATTGGTTGTGCAAGTGTAAGACTTTGCAAGAAAAAGCCACATATGTTAGTTAAAAGGATATAAGGCCCATCTACTCTACAAAGAAAAGAAAATAAAGTATTAAACTTCTTTATGACGTCAAAAAACAAAAATAAAAGCTTTTATGTCTATAATTACAAATTAACAGTACTAAAAGCCCAATCTTATTTCTAATTAGTTGCAACAGAATTTTTTAAATTACCAACTGCATAAGTGTGTCTCTGTGTGTAAGATCATCCAAAATATATCAAGTAAATTAGTTTTTACTAAGCTATTTTCCCATGCACCTATTATAGAGACCCTATCCGCAAACTCATTTGCAAATGGCAACACTTTCTTTTAATCTCTGCTGCACACAACATTGGTATACTGCTGGGTTTAGGTTATTCATGTATCTATGTATCTGGACTACGCTCAGCCCTAACCGTTCATAGTAGAAACTTGAAATGAGTAGGTAAAATTGATTTTTTTGGCTTTTTGAAAATTCCCCCTCTAAATAGGGTTTTAGTGAGGTGTTCAATTTGCAATGTAAGTTTATGCTAAATTGGTCACTATTTTGTGCCCGCTTGTTTTTTTGAAAATTCAGACTTTTTTAGTGATCACTTCCCAACAAAAGGTAAGAGAAGTAACTTATTCATTGAACACCTCCTTTTCCAATTTTTTAATTGATCATCCCCAAAAGACGGTCACGTGACGGTTTCTATAGAGTGACTAACCAGAGATATTGATTCGTTTTGTTTTCAAATGTAATATAGACATATGTGCTTATTGTGAAACTTCTTTATTGTGTTTTGATTTAAATACAAAATAACAACACAAGTAAATCAATCTTTATTATTATTGGATAAAGTATTGTAACACACCACTTTTAATTAAATTTGACTAGTTTTTTTCCTTCATCCAAATTTGAATTGTTTTTATACAACTTATTAATTCGGGCCACTGTTTCTATGGCAATGAATAACAGCACAATCGGAAATAAAGAGTTTACTTATAGCTGCTTTTACCAATCAGCCATGAAGACTTCATGGATTAGCAGAAGCTGATTTAGACTTATAAACTCAATCTCACTGAAGGCTTACTCTTTATTTCTGATTGCGCTGTTATTCGTTGTCATAGAAACAATGTCCGAATTATTAAGTTGTATAAACACAACAAAAATTAGGATGAAGGTAAAAACTAGTCAAAATTTAACTCTTATGTAATTCTGGGTAGGCAAATTGAAACACTGAGTTAAAATCAAGGATAAAATATAATATTATATAAGAGACAGTGTGGATAAATTAAAATTGTATGTGACACCTGTGTCACAGTGGGTTCTTACGGGTTAACCTGTATTATCCTTGTGTTTTGATTTAAATACAAAAAAATGTTGAATAATTTAATATTATTTGGTATGTGCGCTGGTGCCTTTTTTATGTGTTTTCTCCACCTAACTTTAGAACCTGGCTATGCCTTTAGATGAATTGTGTTTTATAATCTAACATTAAATGTAAAAAAAAAAAGGTCCAATTAAATTTGGAGTCTGTTTAAATCTTTTTTATGGTCAAGTTAAAAGGGACAAGCCATGGATTGCAGATCCCCTCATATTCATTTTCAAGAGAGGACAATAAACTGGATGTGTGGTTTAATCAGTTTGGCCAATAATCTGATGACTGATTCACAGAGAAGAATCAGTCTCTCTACAAGATGCATATGTATTCACTTGTATGTGTCCATCTACACAATATCTCCAACAGTTCTTGATGAATATCAATGACATTTTGTGACAGGATGGGCCATGGGCTGAAGAAGAATTTATCTCTGCCAACAAAGTTGGAAGAGGTATACATATTTACACCTGTCTGTCTGTCTGTCCACACAATATCTCCAAAAGTTCTCAATGAATTTCAATGTAAGTTTCTAGAAGCTTAGGCCGTGGGCTAAGCAAGAATTGGTTTCATTTTGGTGTGAATCCAGGAAATCTTTTTTCGATTGATAGATTTTTTTTTTCATACATTTATGTATTCACTCATGTTTTTTCACACAATAAATGTAAAAAAAAAAGGGCTGAGGAAGAGGTATATGTATTCACTCATGTCTGTCTGTCTGTCTGTCTGTCCGTCCATCCATCTACACAATATCTCCAAAAGTTCTTGATGAATTTCAATGACATTTTGTGAAAGGATGGGCTGAGGAAGAAGTATATCTATTCACTCATGTCTGTCTGTCTGTCCATCCATCTACACAATATCTCTAAGAGTTCTCAATGAATTTCAATAAAACTTTGTGGAAAGATGCGCTGAGGAAGAGGTATATGTATTCACATGTGTCTCTGTCTCAACACAACATCTCTAGGAGTTCACAATGAATTTCAATGACATTTTGTGAAACGATGGGCTGAGGAAGAGGTATATGTATTCACTCATGTCTATCCGTCTGTCCGTCCATCTACGCAATATCTCCAAAAGTTCTTGATGAATTTCAATGATATTTTGTGAAAGATGGGCCATGGGCTGAAGAAGAATTTACCTCTAAGTTGGAAGAGGTATACATATTTACTCCTGTCTGGCTGTCCACACAATATCTCCAAAAGGTCTCAATGACGTTTTGGGAAGGGTTTGCCATGGGTTGAGGAAGATTATGATTAAACTTTGGGGTAGATCCAGGAAATCTTTTTAGATACCTCCCCATAATCATAGCTATATGTCTACACAATATCTCCAAAGGTTCTCAATGAATTTCAATGTAAGTTTCTAGAAGTTTAGGCCGTGGGCTAAGCAAGAATTGGTTTAATTTTGGTGTGGATCCAGGAAATCTTTTTTCGATTGATAGATTTTATTTTTTGTACATTTATGTATTCACTCATATTTTTTCACACACTATCTCCAAAAGTTCTCTATGAATTTCAATAACAAGGGTGGGTGATTGGCTAAGGAAGAACTGAGTAATTGGGTTTTATAATCTAACATTAAATGTAAAAAAAAAAGGTCCAATTAAATTTGGAGTCCATTTAAATCTTTTTTTTATGGTCAAGTTAAAGGGGACGAGCCATGGATTGCAGATCCCTTCATATTTATTTTCAAGAGAGAACAATAAACTGGACGTGTTTGGCCAATAATCCGATGACTGATCCACAGAGAAGGATCAGTCTCTCTACGAGTTGCATTGCAATGGAGTTAATTGGAAAAAACACACTTTGCTGAAGAGAAGACTCAGGGAAAAATGGTGGACTGCTAGATTAGTAAAGACAACTTAAGTTTTCATAAAATTTCTTTTTGGTGGTTTTTAAAACTATTTCAAATCTGAAGAAAAACCTGATGGATGTGTGTATACAGTAGACTCCTGTGGTTATTTTATACAAAGTGTATTAATAATGAGAAACCAAAAAGTACAGACAGAAATGACTTTTTATTACCCTTTCACAGTCTAATGCCTCTTGTTATTTTAGGCAGCATTATTTCAAGGGTTTATTAATTTTAGTTTTCAAAATAATGCACTGAAATCTTCATGTAATGATGCTGCAAACTAATCTTCTACTAACAACACTCTCTCTGGTTTCCCTAATTTAGTATATATTTTCACACAAACATGTGAGGAGTCTGACTGCACCCACTGGAGTCTTCAGCACTGCAAAAGAGCTTCTGAAGATGCCACTCGGTGAAATGCATCAAGGCTTATTTTAATGACGTAACACTCTTTTCTCAATCTTTCATTTCCACATTGTCAAATTACCTCTACCATTCTGTCAGATTACCTTCCATCCACACAACCAACATAAGCCTTGATGCATTTCATTTGGCATCGTAGGAAGCTCCTAATCTAACCATCCACACCCTACCAGCTCAAAGACCCATACAGAACTTTCAGTCAAAAACCAGGTCACCTGCCCACCTTCCTCACCAGAAACAGAAAATCTTAATACTATTCTTCATTTCATTTTGACTATCCCAACATGGATCGTTGCATTTTTCTGCAGTGTTCAAACTTCTTCCGGGTTATCTTCATGATAATAAATGTTTGAGACATAACATGCTTTT
>VCCN01004835.1:1325814-1337471 GCA_006491835.1 Architeuthis dux
AACACAGCATATATGGGTGGCAGTGATTCTTAATTTCCCTTTGAATGTTTGTTTATTATTAGTTTGTTGTTTTTATCTTTGATATCATGTTCAACATTAACAAACTGTCAGTGACATTTTGGTTGAAAGAACAACCCCTCCCCCATTGCGTGTTCCCATTCTGTCACTTCTTGATGACTTTTACAATCCAAACAACAAATTCTCTCACATTAATTTGCCCACACAATCTTCGGTTTATTTTCATTCGAGTTCCGATTTCAGATCTTGTGAATAATTAATCAAATTTTATGCATTTTAAAAGTGCAAACTGTGTTTCGTTGTTAGGTAATGGCAATTTTGTTACCTCTACCAATCAAGTTGGAAGAGGTATATATATTCAATCAGATCTGTCTGTCTGTTTATTTGTCTGTCCACACCCTATACCTCCAAAAGTTCTCAATGAATTTCAATGATATTTTGTGGAAGGGTGGTCCTTGGACTTGAGAAGGATTGATTAAATTTTGGGGCAGCTCCAGGAATTCTTTACAGTTACTTTCCATGCATCGTAACTATATGTCCACACAATATCCCCAAAAGTTCTCAATGAATTTAAATAATATTTTGTGGAAGGGTGGTCCTTGGTAATGGCAGAGATATGCGCTTACTGAGTGCTTTCTACTTTTCTATTCTATCATTTTTTAGCTATTGTCTTCATCTGTGTTGTTTTTGACAATTTTCAGCCTCTACATTCTTCAGCCACTCTGTATTGTCTAAAGTTCTGAGATGTAACATTGTTATTCTACAATATAGAATATTTTATTTTACTAAAGTCATCCTCCACTGTAATGTGGGTGTTGGGATCCAAGAAAGCCAACCACAATATAACCAAGCCACAATAAAATGTAACTATTCTTTAGCTAGATTAATAATTTGGGGTCCACTATCCAAACTCGCTATAATGAACTGCTTATAACGGGAGAGGCCTGTATATAGTTTCCCATCTTTGTTCTTTTTATCATATTTTTACTTTGGCCTTTTTGCATTGTGTAAAGTTTTCAAATGAAGTTTCATTTTGGTCAATATATTATTGTCCAAAGTTCTGATAGGAGTTATTTTCATTATTCATTAGTCTGAAAAACATATGGATTACTAAGAATACTTAATCTCAAAACTCCAGACAATACTAGGAAATCCAAAGAACAAAGATGAAGACAATAGACTGAAAAATATATGAAGTATGAAAATATTTCTTCTTAAAACCCATAAGAATCCACTGTGACATCTATCTAATTATGTTCATATCTATCTAATTCTGTTCATATTATCTATTTATCAGCATGTATAGATTATTATTAGAAACCGTCAACCCAAACTGTCACCATAGGTTTCTTCATTTTTACAGTTTGATCTGGCTGGCTATGTATATGTCACACGTAAAAACCAAACCAATGGTGCTAGAGGGCTGAAAGTTTTAAAATTTACTTATGTCTTGGAAAACAAACCTTTTTTGTTTTTTGAAAATCACCCATAATAGGTTTTTAGTGGTGGTTCAATTTGCAATGTAAGTTTATGCTAAATTGGTCCCTTGGTCTGTGTCTGGGAGCATTCATGCGTGTTTTTTGAAAATTCAGACTTTTTAGCGAGAGAAATAACTTATTGATTGATAACCCCTTTTTCCAATTTTTTAATTGATCACCCACAACACGAGATGCAGCCAATACATGTTAGTCACATGATGGTTTCTATTGAGTGACTACTAACCAGACCTATATAGGTATATATTTCATATGGATATAGCTGCATATACTTGCACCAGACACATTAACCCATAACACTGGTGTCACATACAATTTAATTGATCTGCCCAGTCTCTTATATAATATTATATTTTATCCTTGTGTTTAACTCATCAAGTGTACTAAGTGTCACATGAAGTGTACAAAGTGACATCTAATGAACATCCTGATGCAGTCACGTTACTGTGTGTCAATTTGGCTACCCAGAATCCCACATAATGTTCCTTCATGTAGAAATGGGTCTGGGTTCCTATGGGTTAAAACTTTAGAACATAATTTTTCAACCATTGTTAATTTTTGTATTTTTTCATCTTAATTTTAGTTGCTTTTCATCACAACTGCTCAGACGGTCAGTCTATGACTGCTAGTAAACAATGCATATTGTAAATAAAGGATAAGCACTCAGACAGACTCAAACTCCCTTTTGCCTCAGGAAGCCTGGTCATCTATATCAGCTGCTCTGCTGCAGGGTTAGTCATATTAATATTGATACAAGGTGTCTCCTAAAATCAAACCTGTCACCTCCCCCAATTTTGTAATACCAAACAGCAATGCAGAGTTAGAAACACTGTTCAGCATTGTACGTAAAAATAAAACTGAGAGCCATCAGCATACAACTAGATGGTACATTATCTTCGATTCTAGCAATGAAATCAAAATATCCTGAGTCAAACATGTCTTGTCACAAGTGGCAACCAGGGGAAGAACTATTGAAAATATGCCACTTCAAAGTTTCTTTATAAATAAAAACTGTTTATTTCCAGATTTTTTAAAGCTTTCTTCAGAAAGGAAATATACTATTTTGTCTTTGTAATACTTGGTGTACATTTCCTTTGAGAAATCTCCCTATTTTTGTTCACTTCTCCCTATTTTCTCTCTATCTGATAACTTTTGATGTTTGCAGGTCTGTAAAATATATATACAATGTTATTACCTAAAGTTAGTTAAACATTTTCCTAATAAAGAATAAACATTATCATAAGCATAAACTAATATCTTTTGCTATTGTGTGATAACTTTCTCTCTATCTGATAACTTCTGAGGTTTGCAGGTCTGTAAAATGTATACACAATGTTATTACCTAAAGTTAGTTAAACATTTTCCTAATAAAGAATAAACATTATAATAATCATAAACTAATATATCTGTTGCTATTGTGTGACTGAAGAAAAATATCTCCAAGTAACATGTTTATATTATTATCTGAAATGTTTCTTATGTTGCATATTGTGTTAAATTATGTTTTATGTATTTCAGATATTAAAGATTGGCTGTATATAAAAAAAAGCGTTATTGTTACTGGCAACGAGGATGAGAGCCAATCTGGTTGGCCAACGAAGTTCAATACATTGATGTAGCCAAGCTGAGCCTATGATCAATTCCTTGACCTTGGAAACATTTCAGGCATGGATGCCAACCCTTGGGGGTATACTCCATAAGTTTCATGATTATGTTGAACGGATTGAACTATTATTTCAATTAATCTTTTGCAAGTCTGACGGCACTGCACATGAACCAGAAGATGCAGAGAAAAAGAGCCATGCTTCTCTTCAAAGGAGGGAAAGACATGAAGAACCTTTTCCCAGCATGTTGGTAAGGTACTAGCAACTGACAGTTAGGCTGAGGCTGTCAAGAAAATTAAAGATGGCCTGAACAGCAGAACAAATAAAGTGGTACAGCGTAATATGCTGCTGTCCAATACCCACAGGGATCAAAGACCTTCGAAAAATGGTCTCAAGAAATCAGCAATGCCACTCAACTGATTGATTATGTTATCTGCCAAGAACTTTGTAAGGATCTTTCTTAACCCTTTATGGGACAAGTGACTATATATGATCACCTGAGGACCTGTCATTAGTTGCTTTTTATCACAACTTTTGCTCAGACCGATTACCCTCAGGCAGTGAGCAAATATCGTTGATCGGAAAATAAAGAATAAGTCTCGGATATGACTTGAACCCATATCCCCTAGCCAGGGGAAGCACTGTTTAGCCCGGTCTGCTTTACCAATTAAGCCATGGAGACTTAAGTGGGAGAAGAAGCTCGAAATAACACCCTTAAACCTATCTTTCTTTCTGATCGTTTGTTTTCATTTCTCGTAGTTACAAGGATAGGCTTAGGGGTGTTATTTTGAGCTTCTGCTCCCACTTAAGTCTCAGTGGCATAATTGGTAAAGCAGACTGAGCTAAATGGGGCTTCCCCTGGCCAGGGGATGTGGGCTCGAGCCCCACCCGAGGCTTATTCTTTATTTTCCGATCGACGCTATTTGCTCACTGCTGGAGGGTAATTGGTCTGAGCGAAAGTTGCAATAAAAAGCAATTAATAAAATTTAAGATGAAGGTAAAAAGTAGTCATAATGATTTATAATTGTCAAAATATCCATTTCAAGAATGTAAGAACTGCAGTTTGTCTTGTCTTGTCTCCTTCAGCTTGGTAATAAAAGAGAGTTACCTTCCCTCAAATATACCGATGGTGGCACTCCAAGGCTAGCCCTGATTGGTCAATAACCCAGCATTATGTAAATCACTACCATTCAAGAGCCATCTACCTTGATCTACTCCAAATAGCCAATCATGAAGGGGGACACAACTCATTAACTCATCAATAGTTAACAATAATACTTCATCTAACAAAGATAAAAATAGAGATGTTTTATAATTTTGTAACCCTCTTTTTTGTACATGCATAAAATAAAGCGTTATTTAAACATGAATATCAAATGCTTTTCATAATTTGAAAATGCTTAATCAGATAATTACACCACAACTGCTTTTCAATAAATTGTGTACACATTTTCTTGGTGTACCTTCTATATTTGTAAATACAGTGCATCCTCGTTAAAACAGATATTGGATATAACAGACAAAACCTGAGTTAAGTGAGTGACTGTCCGTGTGTCGATAAAAATGTCTGTAACTTGAAATTTATTGATTTTATCGTAATAATCTTTGTGTTATTAATAAAAGAAAGATTGCAGAAAATTATCAACTAAAAGTTATTTCTGTAGACAATATAATAAGATAATCGGGTTTGAAAACTAGTTTACATTCGCGAACTGATGAATTCATAGAATTTGCATTCAGAAATTTTAGCTCAATTTTCACACACGTTTTAAGATTTCACCAAAAATAAACTAATGGGCCAATTTCAAAACTTTTAGGATGTATTCCATTTTGAATGTATTTTTTTATGAGACGGGTATTTTGTATGTAAATTTATTGCATAGTATCGTAACTGGATCACTTCAAAATTACTACTACAATTACTTCTCCACATTTAGAAGTAAACAAACTTATAACGGTTTAGAGATTTTCAGAGGAGTTTAATTAAACTGGAACTAATATGTCATATGTTAAATAATTTCATAAAATATATATCTGATTTCTATTGTTATATGACATATCACGTTCAGTCTACAGTGTTTATATACTATCCAATATCATATCCGTCCGTATACAGTATTAACTACTACCATCGGTTAACTCGGACAAATGGATAAAACGGCCCCCACCCCCATTAGTGGCTAAAAGTAGTTAGATCATTATCACAATAATGAAAATAAATAGCTAATTCAATAAAACAGACCCCACCCCCATTAGACCATTTTAACGAGGGTTCACTGTATATATAATTTCATACATATCCTGCAAAAAACACCAAAAACAGTTGTGCCACCAACAAAGCCATCATCAGATGATGACCCTGGGGTCAGGCATGTTTTCAGGGCAGAGCATCATTACCACTAACCAGGGTTGCCAGATAGGTTTTCTCAAAATCTGACACGATTTTTCCCAAAAATTGGATAAATACGGTCAAATTAGGACAGAAATAAATTGATGGCTAGAAATAGCTAATAGTGGCTAAAGGTTGCTAGATTAGTATCACAATGAAAATAGCTAAAGGTGGCTAAAAGCAGCTAGATCATTATCACAATAATTAAAATAAATAGCTAATAGTGGCTAAAAGTAGTTAGATCATTATCACAATAATTAAAATAAATAGCTAAAAGTGGCTAAAACTGATATCAGATATCTAAAAAAAATTTCTTATATCTAAACATAACAAAAAATATCTAAATTTAGATATAAAATATCTAAGTTGGCAACCCGGAGTGAGGACTTAAATCGGACAATTTGGGATGTCTGAATTTTTAATTGGATATACAGGGCAAAAAAAGGACACAACTGGCAACCCTGCCACTAACCGAGAGTGTTCTAGTAGTACGATACCACCAGTGTGGTAAGGCCAGATGAAAATGCATCCTCATCAAACATATTTCCTCTTGTATTCTCAACGTTCGAGTCAATGTTTATGAGCCGAGAAATGAAACATAATTCAATTATGTGAGATTTGAATTAACTGACCAGATGACTGTCAAGACGCTGAACGGTGAACCTGTACTTCAGCTCAAAGGTCGAAGGTTGGGAACATTCTAATTATCCAATCTAAATCGACTGGCATTCTTCTGAAAACTGGTTGCTCCTGCTGACAAAGAAAGGAATCCTGTGTACTGTGTTATCCCCCCCCACCCCATTCCCTTCAATTGATTTACAATCTCAGTCTGAGATTTACACAGGCCGTTTGTCGACACAGGCAACCAATTCTAGTGAGATGGCTTGGCACTCTAATCTGCCGTGATGATGTTATACACATTTTAATGTCTTTGTTTTTCTTTCACAGCTTTGATTATTTATTCATAGCTGCTATCAGCAAAGTGTTTATACATTTATAGAATAAGACCCTGTACTTATAAAAGTCAATATTTACTTATGCCACCGGAAGTTGGACTGAGGTTAAGTATTCACCCATGTTTGTCTGTTTATCCATACAATATCTCCAAAAGTTATCAATGAATTTCAATGACATTTTGCAGAAGGGTGGGTCAAGAACCAATTGATTAATTTTTGGGGGCGGATCCAGAAATTTTTTCCAATTTTGTTAACATTGCAAGATCGGACAATTTTCCGGCTTTTTGGATTTAAAAGATGTTCTATTAATTTTTTGTCAAATTACTGTTCATTACTTGCGAATAAATATAACAAACTGCATTTAAAATCTCCCCCCCCTCCACCCACTCCTTCAGCTACGTCCCTGCACTTATCTGAAACATTCCTTGAAGACAATTTTCTCTTCAGTTCTAGTTGAGTGCTTCATTTATTGCGTTTATTTAAAATCTCATGAAATTTCATCCACGTATTTGTGAAATACGATTTTTGTCAATTATAGGCCGGGGCCAGCAGGGCCTACCATGCCCTCCCAACCCCGATCCTACATTTAGGGTACCAAAATGTTCCTTAGAATGGCCTCTTTCAGAAAAAAGATGTTCCCAAGAAAAAAGTTGGGAAGAACTACCTCATTTGCATAAAACAAAATGGCTGCCAGCATACAAAAAACAGAAATTCATATATAGTCTCCCAGTTGACAAATCATGGTTTTCAGACATGAGACATTCGAAAATACACTTTATTTTACCATATAAGTAATTAATTTATAGGTATTTCAGTATTTTACAACGAGATTTCAAGTATACTTTATAGGCCAAAGTCTATGTATTGTGGATTTAATTCATGAAGGAGATATATATATATATATATATATATCGTTAGAAAGAGAATTTTATCAGCTTTCCAACTCACCTCCAGACTATTATTTAATGATTCTGATTAATTACTGCATACATAACAAGAAGAAAAAAGCTTGTTTGACATCTTTTCTAGCCACTCCACCATAGTGGGGCAGTTACGGAGGGATTTGGGCCTGAATTGTGCACTTTGGATTAATAATATGAAACTTATGTAGTTATCCCCTACTGATTATTTTTATATGTGGATCCAGATCACCAGTGCCTCATGGTGGCTGTTATTGAAGATTTTTCAAAATGGCCTCCCAGTTCATATAAACGCCCATCTCTTTTGAGCTATACACCAGATAAGCATGATTTCTGGAACTAAATATATGGATTTAAAGTGTGCAATGTCACTAGATAACAGAAAAGTAGATTCAAAGAAAGAAACAAAATAAGCAAAAATTAACTAAGTTGTAACTATTATATTGCTGTTTATTGTACCAGAACTGATGTTAATTTAACTACATGTCCTATGAAATATGGCTTGACACTTATGTAACAAAATTCAAAAGGAAATTAACATATATGCTTTAGTAAAGATAGAAGGAGAGGCTCTAGAAGAGGTTGATGAATACGTCGGACATCAACTGGATGTTTTGACATTGTTGGACACAATAAGTTGTGAGATAGTTTGATTTGAATGAGCTGTGGGTTTGTCTTGCACAGTTTGACCTTTGATATTTGGTCCAGCAATTACCATGTTAATTAATGATGTTAGAGTGGAAGGTATAGATTTTCCGGAAGAAGAAACTGTCTAACAAAGCACTGCTTCAGTTTAAAAATATCACATCGAATGATGTTGACTGTCATTGCTAGGGTAAGTGCCTCAGATTAAAAATCTTCATGGCATGCTTGTTCAAGAGCTGCTCAAATATTTTGGTCAAATACAAGTAGAACTTCCCTGCCTTCGTTGTAAGACCTAAGATCTAGAATGGCAACAAATATTCCGTTTTTGAGCCGTATTGTGTGTACTTGTACTTCATCTATACCAAACTTCCGTATCCTAGATATGTAAAGGCTCTTAATGTTTGCCATACTGAAAACTGGGGTTCCATTGATTCTTTGTGTGATTCAATGTACGAGACCAGTTCCGCAAAGGCTAAGCCACGTAACAAGCTGCCTGCAGACTTCTCCGTATTCTTATACTTCGCAAGTTCTTTCCATTTGTGGAGTATTGCCAAGAAAATTATATGGTATTGAGCATCAATGACCATCAAATTCCCAGCAGCGGAGTTCTGGTGAAGCTTTGATGAGACTAGCAAGCTGGAAATGGATTATGATAAATTTCTCAAGTAAAATAAAAGAGAATATAAAAGAAAAGAAAAAACAGATGGATGAAATAACTCAACCTCAATCTCCACAACACCTTGGGTACAAGTGGAAGAATGAAAAAAAAACAAAAAAAACAGGTCTGGTTAGCCACTCAAAAGAAACTGTCACATGACCAATGTCTTTTGGCAGCATGCTGTATTGGGGGTGATCAATTAAAAAATTGGAAAAAAATGAATAAGTTACTTATCTCACCTTTTTGGGGACAGTGATCACTAAAAAGTCTGAATTTTCAAAAAAAAACAAGTGTGAATGCTGCTGGACACAAATCAAGGGATCAATTTAGCATAAACTTACAATGCAAATTGACCCCCCCCCCCCCCCAAAAAAAAACCTATTTGCGGATTTAAAAAAAACAAAAAAACGTTTTTTCCTAGACATGGAGTAAATGTTTAAATTTACAGCCCTCTTTATTGGTGCAGCCTGAACACATGATATATACATACATAGCCAGCCAGACCAACTTGAAAACTGAAGAAACCTATGTCGACAGTTTTGGTGGATGGTTTCTAAAAGGAATTGATTTGGCTTCATAATGGAATCATAGCAAAGACGCCTTGTTAAAAATAGTTTCAGCATTTTTCTATGTTCATGCTGTATTGAAGCTAAACAACGTTCATACCACTTCAATCACGGCACAAACGGCTGTTCCTCTCCAGACTACTTTTTGGCAGACAAGAGTAATGCAGAGAGAAACGAATGTGCCGTCAGGTTCATTTATTCATTTCTTGCCGCTCGCAGCCAGGTCAGTCACAAGGTTCAGGGAGATGGGGAGCCCATGTCTTGCGTTATTGGGCATAAGGCAGAGAGCGGTCTCCTCCTTGGGAGGATTAGCGGGATCACCACGGGAGGCTCTCTGCATGATCTCTGGCTGCTTATGGCACCCGGTGTACCCAGTTGGTCACCCATCTAGGTACTGACCAGGCTCGACGTTGCATAACTTCGGTGATCGGACGAGAACCGGTGTATCCAACATGATTTGGCTGTAGCCAAAACTCAAACTCTGGATCCACTAGAGGGGCACATTAGTCATGTTATGACCAACATACCGCCATATTTCCTGCAAAGTTTATCAAGGCCGTACTGAAATGCTTAGAGAAATTGATGGACAACACTAATGCCTAACACAGCAGGCACATTCTACCATTGTATGGTCCAAAGTAAAGCTAGTATGACTACAATCGACCAATAAATAATAAAGTTATTACCAATTTCCAATAGGGAGTTTCTTTTCACCCCACCTGTATGAAACGCAATGTGTATCCATATATGGTGTGTGTAACATTTTTCAATGAGCACACAGATACTACACTTTGATCCTAAGAAGAGGGTCGAGGAGTGACACTGATCCTTGGCAGAGCACACAGATACTCTAATCCTAAGCAGTGGGTTTAGACCTCCTGCTCAGAAAAGCACAATCAAAACAATTTTTTTTAAATATCTAAAAAAAAAGAAATTTTTATGTAAAAAGACCAAATAATCCAAGTAATCATAAATTAACCTAAAAAACAAAAATGTATTACTGCATATTTTTGCGGATAAGATGACCCTTGAAGTATAAAAAATTTAAAAAAAATAAAAATAGGATTGTCCAATAGGCCAGATGCAAAAACTGTGACTAAACATTGATCTGTCCACTCGGATAGTGTAATGGTTAGCATGTCGGCCTCACAGCAAAAGGTCATGGGTTCAATTCCCGGTATGAGCAAAGAGTGTAGAAAACTCTTCATTAGGACAATTTTTCCCTGTGCACTCAGCAGCTAATTGAGTACACTCTAAGCTGTGTGATTAGGGTGGAGGTATCTCTTCGGTAGACTTGCATCCTGCTAAGAGGACGGTCAAAAGAAATTTGTAGGAATAAAGTCTGGATCTCGGCCAGACTTGAGACTTGCAAAAATCACTAAACTGACACATGCAACAGAAACCGGGTCTTTGTCACCAGGCTCCATACTCCATTGGGAGTTATCTTTTAAGTGATGGGATGATTTACCCCTTACCAAACATTGATCTAAAACCATGAAATTCACACTGAAATTGGGGCCTCGTCTTATGTGAAGGTTACCTTATCTGCGAAAATGTACATTGTTTTTCATCTAATATAATAAGATGTCTTCCATCTTATTCTTTATAAATTTTGTATTTATTGTTTTTCTTTGATTAATTTATTTACTTAAACCCTTTTGACAATTCTATTGCTAAAAGCTATGACTCAAATGTAAGTGAAAAATGCCGGATCACATATTACTTTCTTGTTTTTGATGACTGAAATTTTTTTATTCACATACTTATTTGGAGCCCCCTCCCCTCCCGCGGCACAAAATCCTGGATCCGCCCCTGTATGGTTGTCTTAAAATGTGTTTTACATTCCATAAAATATGGGGCATTGTTGCTCCAATTTATTGTTCCATTATCCTAAAAAAACGCTGGGGTTGACCTATACACAAGGTACGTCATAAATTAATGATTTCTTGCCAAAAATCAAAGGTCAACCCATAGAAGACGTCAACAGACAGTATTCATTCTTCTTGAGTTGGTTGAAGGATTTGGGGCTAACGATGACAGGCATGAATTGTGCGTGAAGAAAAAGAAGAAAAGATCCATTTTCTTTGCTGTGTCTGCAGTATTATTTTATGGCAGGAAATATGTCTCCTTGCAACGGGAGGGGAAGAGAAAAACACTGCAGCAATGGAAAAGGCTGGTGTGTTGGCAATGGAGCGTGAAGTCAATGAAAAATATCAGGAAAAAGTCAGTCTTGGGGAGAATTTGAATTTTAAATCGTTTTATAGAGAAGGGGAAAAAGTGTTTAAAAAATAACTCTCTGGTAAAACTTAAAGTAGATTTCAAGAAAAGGTTAAAAAGGAAATGCTTATTTTCAAATTTTTCTTTCTTTTTGTTAAAATTTTTAGTTTGAATATAGTTAACAAAAG
>VCCN01004835.1:1494596-1508319 GCA_006491835.1 Architeuthis dux
TAATTATGGGCGATACTGTACATATTAGCTGGAAACTGACCAATAGGAACAGGAACCTAAGTAATACTCAATTCTTAAACCCTAACCATGCTCATTTAGACAGGTAACTTAGCAAAAATGTACACCCGGCTCAATATGAAGAGGTATCTATACAATAGTAATTTCTTTTACAAACACACACCAACTACAATATGGTCATTCTATTTTAATGAAAGAACATTAGTCTTTTTTCTATAGTTTTGAGAAGGGTCATTAATATTCAAATGGTTCTTCAGACGATTGAACTCCTTGTTATTTGTGTTGTAAACACAGCGTTTCGGCCGATCCATTCTTCCATCTTGTTCAGGTGTAAAATCCGAGTGTGATGGGTTAAACAGAAGTTAGCCCCATTAAAGATAACTTCTGTTTAACCCATCACACTCGGATTTTATACCTGAAGAAGACCGAAGAATGGATCGACCGAAGAACCATTTGAACATTAGTCTTATTTTTTAATATCTCCTCCTTCTTCCACCCATCCGGGTGAAAGTGCAAACTACTTTGCCCCTGACCTGCCGCATTCAAATCTAAAACTGCTCTACTGCTTCTAACCGGCTCTCACCTCCCTCACCCCTGATGGAGAGGGGGCCTCTTTGTGCGACCTGTTGCTAACCGCTTCAGATCTCAACACCCTCCTATTTTCAAATTTCGGCCCCTTTTAACGGCTACCGGTAATGTGATCTGTCCAGTTTGTCACGTAAGCAGTTTAACACAGCTCTTAGCCCCGGTAATACGATATGGGCTTTTTTGTCATGTACACATGAACACAGAGTGCAATTTCGTTAGAAAATAAACATGGCTGGCATTGAGGTCGAGCCTATGGATGGACATCTATACCCTAGATAAGTTTTTTGTACTCTGCTGTAGCTTCAGACAAATTTGAATTCATGTGAAATTTTCGATATCCAGAAGTGTAAAACAATCATCTTATTACATAAAAACCATTTTTTTTTTTGTGTTTGTTGGTTTTCTGTCATGCTAAAGCAAACAGAGTATTGGTACAGTCAGTAAATAGCAATAAGAAGAGCTAAATCCTTGCTAACATATTCTGGGTTCAAATGCAGTCAGTGCTAAAATATAAGCATGATTATTGTTTCATTTTCCCTATTACTTCCAGAATTTTCTGTGTCACTATATATGTAATCATTAGAGTGAATGAAAGTAGGTTTTACTTGTTTAATAAAACCTACCTGTGATATCATGGTTACATATACAACATACAGTATCTACCATAAATAAGTACACCCTACCAATTTTTAATAGAAAGTTAATTTTCTTTTAAACCAAACAGAGCAGGATTTTATTATTTCTAGTGGAACATTACACAATCAAACTCTACAACATTGAAACTCTGTTGCCAAAAATATGAATATGTTGGCTTCCAAAAATGAGTACACCTCTACGAAATAAGTCAATAATAATATTTGGATACTTTTATTACAAATTTGTTACTTTCAGTCCTTCAGCTAGGGACTTTCAGTAAAAAAACATATTGGGATACTTTCATTACAAATTAGCTAAAGAGAGAGAGAGAGAGAGAGAGAGAGAGAGAGAGAGAGAGAGTGAGATGTAGAGAGAGAGAGTGAGAGAGAGAGAGAGAGAATGAAACAGAGATATAGAGAATGAAACAGGGAGATATAGAGAATGAAACAGAGATATATAGAGAATGAAACAGAGATATATAGAGAATGAAACACAGAGAGATATAGAGAGAGAGTGTGTGTGAGAGAGAGTGAGTGTGTGTGTGTGTGAGGGAAAGTGTGTGTGTGTGTGTGAGAGAAAGTGTGTGTGAGAGAAAGTGTGTGTGTGTGAGAGAAAGTGTGCATGTGAGAGAGAGTGAGACAGAGAGAGAGTGAGAGAGAGATCAATTTTGCGTTTAAATAAGAGAAATACAGGAAAGTAATGGTCAAAGAGTGATCGAAAGCAAAATAAGATTGAATGTCTTTCTTAAAAGGCTTCTCCACGTCATTCTTAAGGACAATTTACGAAGACACAAAAGAGGAGGACCCAATTTTCGAGGAAGATAACATCCATCGAAATTACTTGAAATCACATTCATTTAGATCTGAGTAGCGTTAAGTGCTTTTAAAATTGTATCATTTGTAATTGTAATGTTTCATCAATCTGAAACCCCAAAAAATAAGTGGTGCCCTTACGCTGGCTTCGGCATCACCTGTTCTTGCTTGGGCTCAACATATCACATTACTACATACTCTCTCCATTTGCAATATGTAAAGTAGACTTAGAGGCGACAAGCACCCAAAGTGGTGTCATTCACTTCACCCTGCACTATTTTACCCATAGCTAGGGGATTCATGCCTTTCCCAAGGGCATTAAAGTGAAGCCTAGCCAGAGACTGAATTTGCATCGCCAAGTTCATTCTCCAAGATGTTACAGTATCACCCATAAATAAGTACACCCCTACCATTTTTTTATAGAAAGTTAATGGTCTTTTAAACCAAACATAGCAGGATGTTATTATTTCTAGTGGAACATTACACAATCAAAACGGATATTATCAGGTATTATTTATTACCAAACTCTACAGCATTGAAACTTTTGTAGTGTTGTACTTATCTTTGGATAGCAACATATTCATATTGTTGGCAACAGAGTTTCAATGCTGGAGAGTGAGGGAAATTATGAATCACCACCACCCATATATGCCGCATTGGGGGTGATCAATTAAAAAGTTGGAAAAAGGATGATCAATGAATAAGTTACTTCTCTCACCTTTAGTTGGGCTGTGATCACTAAAAACAGTCTAAATTTTTTTTAAAACATTTTTTAAAAAACGGGCAAAATCTAGTGACCAATTTAGCATAAACTTACATTGCATATTGAACCCCCCTCTAAAAACCTATTCAAAAAACATTTTCCATACTGAGGGGAGTATATATGCAAAATCTCAAGTTTCTACTATGAATGGTTAGTCCAGATACATAGATAGATAGATAGATACATATAAATGTCAGAACACATGAATAACCTAAACCCAGCAATAAACCAGTGTTGTGGGTAGCAGTGATTAATAATTGCTCCTTTTATATTAATTCTTTCAATACTCCTGGAACATATATATCCTGAGGTTTATATGACTGCTGGGCTATATATGTCCTGTACATCTCTGTTAGAAGTCTACTGGGATATATATGTCCTATAGATCGCTTTTAGAAGTCTACCGGGTCATTTTAATTCAGGCCGTAAGCACATTAATAGGTTAGTCTTGAAAAGGTTAAGTAAGAAAATAAGCAATTAAATACCTCAAATGAATTTAGAATTTCCTTCACATACAATATCTTTCAAGGTTTATATTTCAACACTAGACTATTTAGCCCCAGACTATTCAGCGCCCATTGGCGTCCATAAGGGAGTGGATTTGCAAACCCCTGAATAAGTACTACTACTCATTTACTCTACTCATTTACAATAATAAAGTAATATAAGTAAATCTACTCACAAAGACATCTCTGAAGAATAAAAATTCTAGAATTTGTAAATTATTTTTATTACTAAACAAAGAACAAAATCATTGTCACATGCAGACAGTTTATAGACCACAAACTACAGAATTAAAATTCTAAAATTGTATAATTTGATTCCTTTGGGATATTAAGAAAAAATAAAAAGCTTTCTGATCCTCAGACCATGCGCTCTCAGAAAATACATATTTGGGGTCCTACAACCCATGAAAAATTTTGACCTGATCACCCTAATAATAGTGCAATCGGAAATAGTAAGAGTAAGCCTTCACCGGTTATATCATTTTGTGCCCGTCCCCATGAAATATATCTATAGTGCTGAATCGTACCGTACAATATTTATACCCTGCTTCATAATTGAGATATCTTTCACCTTTTACAGACAAATTTGAGCAAACCGCTGTCTCATAATTAACCTACCTACCCATACAGTTTAGTTGACATTCTTGTCCAGTTTAATAGACCCTGACCTTTTCCCCTAGCCCTTTAGAATGGCCTTTCTCAACCTTTTTAGACTGAAGGAACCCTTGAAATAACTTTCATATCTCAGGGAATCCCTAAATAAAAAATATTATACGTACAGTTAACAACACATCAAGATGTTCAAAAACTTATATGTATTATAATCTGAAAGTAATGATCAGTGTTCTATTGTGTACAGGAATATTTCTACATATTTGTATATTCTTTTTTAGTCCCCTCTCACCCAAAGGACAAATATATCAAAAATGAAAGTTTCCAAACCTGCTTTGTTAATACATTCTTTGGTAAAGATCTACATCTGTTAACCAAGTAAAAAAAAACTTTTGTGCTTTTAATCCATTACACTCTAACAATCTTCTTGTTGTTTATAGGAAAAATGTTTTTTTAAGGTTTTATGATGGGGGTTCTATTAACAATATAACTGTATGGTAAACTGGACCATTACTTTCAGTCCGTTGTATAAAAGTGAGGCTTCGGAGTATGTTGTTACTTCCCTTGAAGGTTGTTAACTAGGCTTCTTTGATATTTTAATGAAAGCACAGAAAAACCGTCATTAAAATATCAAAGTCTCACAAGGGAAATAATCGAATACTTCGAAGCCTCACTTCCATACAACAGACAGAAAGTAATGTTCCCATTTACCATACAGTTACATTGTAAATAGAACCCCCTTTGTAAAACCTTTAAAAAAAATTTTTTATAAAAACTATCAACTTCTAGGAAGATTGTTAGGATCTAACGGCTTAAAAGCACAAAAATTGTTTCTATTTTTTTTTCGATTTCATTAACAAAAGTAGATCTTTACCCTTTCTTCTAACTGACTTTCTTTTTAAAATAAGCTTCTATCAAAACAAGGTTTACTTTTAGACTGAATATAATGACTCGAATTTAAAAAAACATTTTAGCTTGTTGATATTTTTTTAACATTTGATATGCATGCACAGTCATCCATTGTTATTTATTATAATTACATTGTTCTCATTAGGGAACATCTATCTCTTGAGTTTCACTGCCTTTGAAAGCTTATAAAACTGAATAGAAAACATCAGCAAAGACCTTTGATATAGTTCCACATCAAAGGATGCTTGGCTTTTAACAATTCTAATGATCAAAGATGGACGCTCTCTGTACAAGAGTTCAATAGCGGTTTATAACATACTGTATCCATTTTGCATAAAAGAAAAAATGTTTTTTTTCCGATGGAGAAATAAGAATAAGTTGAAAATAAACCAAGTGTGTAAAACTTCAGATGTTTAACAGTATTATTTCAAATTCAAATACATTTTTATTATTGTAAAAAAACCTTTGATCGAGATCTGCAAGAAATAACAAAATAGGTCTGGTTAGTCACGTGACCAACATCTTTTGGCAGCATGCTGTATAGGGGGTGATCAAATAAAACAATGGGAAAAGGGCTGTATAAATAAATTATTCTTTCGCCTTTTGTTGAGCGGTGATCACTAAAAGAGTCTGAATTTTTAAAAAAACATGTGCCAATGCTGCCGGACACAAACTAAAGGATCAATTTAGTATAAAATTACATTGTAAATTGAACCTCCCACTAAAAATTTACGAGTGGAATATAAAAAAAACCCAAACTTTAAAATTTTCAGTCTTCTAGCTCCATTGGTGCAGCCTGTACGCATAACACATAGATAGATAATGAGCCAGCCAGACAGACCAACTTAAAAACTGAAGAAACCTATGTCGACAGTTTTGGCTGACGTTTTCTAATTAGAACTCGTTTCTAACAGCTTTGAACATTTTCAATAAGTTTTTATCTATTCTTATACCAGTTATGTAAATCAGGACTAGCAAGATTACTTGGCGATGACTGGGTTAAAATAATGTCAGGATTATCATTAAATCTGTTAATTTATTTTGTCTCTTCTGAATTTAACAAAACAAATTATAAGATACATTGAAAGAAAAAAAGTATCTTTATAAGTAACATTTAGTGCTGTGAGAACAGCAGTCTCTTAATTTTGGGGGGAAGGGGAATGACGTTCCCTCGCTATTTATGTTCTACTAAAATTCTCTATTTGAACAATTTACAGTAAAGAAAAATTCTCATCCCATCTGGTCTCAAAATGTCTCTGAAATTGGTTAAATTTCTAAAGTGGTTTGTCTTAAGTAGGTATCATGAGTTATTCCCCTTAGGCAGAAGACTTGCGTTCTGGTCAACGAACCGCCATTATTGTATTACGTTTATTAGTATATGAAAGAGCTCGGAAGGACACACGTGTTTGGTTGACCGCGGTCATTATTTGAATAAAAGGACCTGTAAGTACATAATATTTTGTTGCATTTTTAATCTGTTAATATCTGTCATTAGACCAAGCTTACGGTTTGACCACCTTGACCATTTTCCCTAGACCTTTAGAGCAGCCTTTCTCAACCTTTTTAGACCGGAGCCAGTGTTGTCGATTTAGCATATTTTGCGCTAGATTCAACATGTTTCTTGTTTTGGCAGTGAAAAAAGCACAGAAATTAGTGTGTTCACGCCTAAATCATTTTAGCCATTTTGGGCCATTACTGGCTATTTTTAGCATATTTTTACCATTTTTTAAAATTTCACGCTTCTTTTTAGCGCAAGCGCAAAAATATTTTTTTGGTTGGCAACACAGACCGGAGCAACCCCGAAATAACTTTCATATCTCAAGGAGTCCCGGCATGAAAATATTATAATTTTTTGATAGAGTTAGAGGAACCATTCATGTTTTAAACTGAGCGTCAATATCTTGCCTAAAGTTGTGATATCAATAAATAGCAAAACTATTGTAACACAACTCGCAGTTTGGCTGATCTAGTGACACAGAGACCAACTTGCCCCATGTCGGGGTTAGCTGGCCCACTGTATGGGACAATTCAGCCCCTCGTTTTCAATAAACAGAAAACGATTCACAAGAACACTGAACAGTGCAGTTTTTGTATCTTAATCTTATTATGTGCCCCCACCAAAATTCAGAAAATAAGAAACATTCAGTTGTGATGTTAACAGCTTTGCGATCTTTGTACAGAGTATAATAATATTTGGCACTCCTTCAGTAGTCACAGTAATAAAACAAATTTTAAAATTAAAATAGGAGGATGTCACAACATTCCTTTAGACTATGACTTGGGATTAACAGATCTGCATCATTTCCTTGTGACCAGGATATGCGATCAAACAAACATAATCAGAAAAGAAAACAACACTGTTGCATTAATTTGGCACCATATGACTAGAAAAATAACAAGAAAAAGAAAATATATACATATTTTTTGGCACTGCAGGACTAGAAGAAACAGGGTCCAACTTGCCCCATGGCAAAGGGACCAACTTGCCCCAACACATATTTATTTTGTGGGGGGTTACCACTGTCAAAGGATAGAGCAAATGTAGTACTCCCAACAATACCTTTTGTAAGCTTGGTTCAATATGGCTGCTCATTGACCAATACGCTAAAGATATTAACAGATTACAAATGCAAACAGAAGATGTACTTACAGGTCCTTTATTCAAATAATGACTGCGGTCATAACACACGTGTTCTCGATTTGATCTACTAATAACACAATGCAATATGGCTGCTCATTGACCAGAACGTAAAATAGCACCCCTTAGCGGAAGTGGATAAGAACTCTTCTGCCTAAGGGGAATAACTCATGATACTTACTTAACACCTTTGATACCTGTTTTGCTCACAGTTATACATGTCTGGCTGATACCATTCACTAGCCCTAAAACCTCATCTGAACAAATCTTCAACAAGTTTACTTTTAATGATCAAAATCAGTTTTTTAGCCGTCACCTCAACAGTCTGCAACACGTACACGCCATATTTCCGGTGCAAGACAACGGGCAATCATGTGACTTAGTCATGTGACCAAATGGACTGAAAACCGCTTAGCCTTCAAATAAAAGCCTGCAGTCCGACTTACCTCAGGAGTTGACTAGTTTTCTACATATTTGTTCATTTTGGTGAACATTTTAAGATACTCTATTTTGTCAGTCCTCTCTCACCCCAAGGAGATTTAATATAAAAAATATAAAATGGAAGTCAGTTTTCTCGAAAAAATATTGGTGAGCTTAGCTTACTTTTCATAAAATTAATGTTTTTTATTAAATTTGTATACTTCTATAAAAAGAATATAAGAACTCAGAAGGCAAACATACAAAAGAATAAACAACTGGTTTAACACAAAGAAGACTAGCATTCCAAGGGAAATCATCAATCACCACTGTAAGGTTTGGTTTATTAACAGATTAAAAATGCAACAAAAGATTACGTACTCACAGAGATCCTTTATTCATATATTCACAATGACCGCGGTCAGTGATTCACACACGTGTCCTTCTGATCTCTCTGATCTACTAATAACACAATGCCAATATGGCTGCTTCTTCACCAGAACGTAAAGCAGTGCCCCTTACCAGAAGTGGATAAGAACTCTTCTGCCTAAGGGGAATAACTCATGATACTTAACAACCACCACCCATATATGCTGTGTTGTAGGTGATCAATTAAAAAATTGGAAAAAAGGGTGATCAATGAATAAGTTACTTCTCCCGCATTTTGTTGGGCAGTGATCACTAAAAAGAAGTCTGAATTTTCAAAAAAACTAGTGGATACAAACTAGTGATCAATTTAGCATAAACTTACATTGCATTTGAACCCACCTCTAAAAATCTATTTTGGGGGTGAATTTTTTTCCATATTCATTGAGAGGAGTGTGTGTGCAAATTTTCAAGTTCTTACTATGAACGGTTAGTCCGGATGTTATGATATACTACCATGAGAGGTCATTTCTAGGCCAAACACTTGTGCAGAAGTGGAAGTGACCCGGTCACCTTAGGAAATGCGTAGGTGTCCAAAAACAGGATGTGGAAACTGGAAATGACACCAGTGTGGGCGTCCAAAATCCCATAAAGCTCAGAGCTGAGATGAGGAAGCTCACAAGACGGAGAAAACTCAGGACCCAAGCAGAGACAGGCAGACCGCCTAGGGCTGGGAAGGCATAAGACCAAGTTCCCCTGTTGGGAATGGTCTCTCGGCAGCCTAATCTCTCTCCCACTCTTCACTGGCCGACAAAATATAACTTAAGAAATAAAAATATTTTTACAAACAACTTTCGAGTCTTTCCTTCCTTTTTTGCAAGTTCAGGATGTCCTTCCCACAAATGAGCAACCCACGACGAGACAACCCATGTCAGCAGAACGTATATAAGGGTATACAATACGCATACATAGATAAATACATAGATACATATATATGTCAGAACACATGAATAACTTAAACCCAACAACAGTGTGTGTGTAGTAAAAATTGTTTTCTAAAGACAGGTTGTTAGTTAATGTTTTTTTTTTCTTCTCATGTATAACATTTTGGGGGACCCCTTACAACCTCTAGGTTGAGAAAGGCGGCTCTAGAATGACACCTCCTGCTCATCAACCACGGCACTAATAACTATTGTTTTACATCTGTCCTTGAAGTTGGAAGAGGTATATATTCACTTCTGTCTGTTTGTCCACACAATATCTCCAAAAGTTCTCAATGAATTTCAATGAAATTTTGTAGAAGGATGGGTCATGGGAGAATTGATTAAATTTTGGGTCCCATCCATGAATTTGTTTTTTGACAGAGATATTCTTATTATTCTGCAGTAAAAGAGGTTAAAAATAATTAACAGTCTATAAAAAGGCTAGCATTACATTTCAAGAGAGGTAACTCAATATTTGTACATTTAAAATGTTCTCGCTTGTGATTTTAATTCAGTTTTTAGTGACAAGGGCGTGGCAGAGGGTATGTGCTCTCAGAGTGCTTTTGAGTTTGTTTATTAATCCACTAAAAATATAAAACCATTCAAAGAATCAGTCTCTTTACCAAATAAGCCTGCGTACTAACCCTTTGAACTTCACAGTCCAGTCAATACATCTTTTAAGACCGAATAGTATTGAATGTGCAGACAGCTATTTGGTCGGACTAAAAAAAACATATTGTACAGGTCAGTGATAACAACAGGCCACAGCGGGTCATTTTTCTTCCGCCTACACTAAGACGAATCTGCCTTCTTTTAATTAACACAAGATCTGACCAGAATGAATTACTTTGTATTGAATGTATCCATTCTAATTAACGCAGGAAGCCAGTTTAGATCAACGAAGGGAAGGCCGAGTCGTACATCATAATTAACACAAGAGGCTCGTCTTGGATGAATGCAGGTTGGTGTGCGTGCGGGGGGGGGGGATCATTTGTGCTAATTGATATGAGAATCAGAATCAATCAATGGACTCTTACTGTATTCAACACACTGTCCTCCTTAAATACTCAACAGGACTTCACGTATCAATCATGGAGAGTTCCGCACATCAGTGCAAAGTTCTTTCACCAACAATCATCATCATCAGCCTTTTAACTCTTAAATTCATAGACCACTTGAAACTGCTTGTAATTGATAGTGGAACTCTTCAATGAATGGCATAACAAATAATGTAACTCTTCCGTGAATTGAATGAAAAAGAATTTTTTTAAATGGTCAATGGGGGATACATTCAATCAGAAGTTATTTCCCTTGAAATTGACATTCTATTTTCTTTATATAAATTTAAGAGTTAAAGTCAGTTCTTTCACCAACAAATATCATCATCAGCCTTTTAACTCTTAAATTCATAAACCACTTGAAACCGCCTATAATTGACAGTGGAACTCTTCAATGAATGGCATAAAAAATAATGGAATTCTTCTGTGAATTGAATAAAAAAGAATTTTAAAAAATGGTCAAAAAGGGATAAATTCAATCAGAAGTTATTTCCCTTGAAATTGACATTCTATTTTCTTTATATAAATTTAAGAGTTAAAGTCCATTGTTGGATATAGACCTTCGCCAAGAATCTTTCCGTAGAGTCATTTGGTCTTGCAGAGTGCTGGCTACTACACGGAAGTATTGACTTTGGTGCTGGGTCTGCTAGTGATGATTCTGGTAATGTCATCTGTGCCCCCTCCCTTTTGTTTCTTTCTTTTCAATTCTATACCTTCATGTCCGACTCTATATATCATAATTAACACAAGAGGCTCATCTTGGATAAGTGCCGGTTGTGGCGGGGTTAATTGATGAAAAGGATCTCAGTCGTGCTAATTGATATGCGAATCAGAATTGATCAATGGATTTCAACTGTAGTCAACACTGTCCTCCTTTAATACAGCCATGCATTAACTTGCATCCGGGTTACGGTCTTGTAGCATGGGTGCAACTCGATCTGGGCGTAATCCGGTTGTTATAGGGTGCAGTGAAATATACATACTGCACAATATAAGATACCATGACACAAATATTTATCTAAACCTCTATGTTTTACTTATGTCTTCCTTGCCTTTCAGAAGAGAAAGGAACAAATGTCATCCATTACATTTCTTTCACTAAGTCATTAGCTCAACCCAGCAAGGTGTCTGCTCTTTTACCATCGCCTTTTTGCCTTTCCTGTCTGGAGAACTTGAAACAAACATGATGTATACACTGCGTTCTCTTTAGCAAGCTAACAATGGCGTGACAGAAATGTTCGTCATTCGCAGTTGAGCCATAGTCTTGCAATGACTGAAATTCCCACCATCTGCAGTTAATAAGTTTTAACCCATAAGAACCCAGACCCATTTCTACTTGAAGGAACATTATGTGGGATTATGGGTTGGCAAATTGACAGTCATGTGACTGCACCAGGATGTTCATTAGATGTCACTTAGTACACTTCATGAGTTATAATCAAGGATAATATGTAATATTATATAAGAGACAGTGCAGATCAATTAAATTGTATGTGACACCGGTCTCAAAGTGGGTTCTTATGGGTTAATCTCTTATGGGGACGTATCTGCGATCAAACAGAAGTCAGTCGGGCGTAAGTCGATGTATGACTGTATTCAACAGGTATCAACAATGGAGAGTTCCACAGCTCGATGCTCTTTCACAACTAATCAGCCTGTTAAAGTTTGTTGTTGAACATAGACCTTTCCCAAGATCTGCCAGTTTTTTTTACTCTCAAGCATCACGGTGCCAATACATTCTGAACTCGTCTAAATCATCATGCCATCTTATTTTTTGCCAGCCACAATACCACATATGATCTCGGGGGATCCATCTTGATTAATTCTATGGTATCTGTCACTTTATTCTGCTCTCGTATTCATGTTGATCTTTTTCTATTTCTTTCTTCAATTATTCCTAACTGTTAAGTAAGTATCATGAGTTATTCCCCATAGTCAGAAGAGTTCTTATCCACTTCCGGTAAGGGGCTCTGTTTTACATTCTGGTGAACAAGCAGCCATTTTATTATTGTTATTAGTAGATGAAAGAGCTTGAGAACACACGTGTTTATTGTTGACCGTGGTCATTGTGAATATATGAATAAAGAATCTCTGTGAGTATGTAATCTTTTGTTACATTTTTAATCTGTTAATATCTGTCATTAAACCAACCTTACAATAAAGTAGCTCTTTCCATTGCTCTCTGCAGGATTCTGATTTTGTTTTCAAGTGACCTTCTTAGTTTGCATGTTTCATATCCATACGCCATAGCAGGTATTATACATTCATTATTCACTTTACTTTTTAAGCAGATTAGCAAGATACTTTTCAATGTTTCTATGTTTACTAAACCAATAGTTATATATTGTTTTATTTCACTTTCATCCTCTAACTTTATCAACTGGCCTAAATGCACACACACACACACACATATATATATATATATATGATAAATATAATGACACTTATTAGTGAGAGCCTATATTTGCCCGGAGTCAGTGTGAGCGACTACTAAACGAGCGTCCCAAATCGTAAATGTGAACAAAGAAACAAACTTTGTGCGGGGATCGAACTCGCGTCCACCTTGGAAGCCACCTATACGCGGTGCTGTTCTACCTACTGAACTAACGAAGATCAGATGATAGACAGGAGTCTTTTATCCTACACTTATATACATATATATATATTTGTTATGTGGATGTAAGGTAATCCAACAGAATGGTAGCAGTAATTTGAAAATGTGGAAATGAAAGATTGAGAAAAGTGTGTTACATCTCAAACATATTTATTATCATCATCATCATGTAACCGATGTCATCAGAAGAGGTTTGAACAATATACACATATCTACAAACACACATCAGAAACTTATCTATATTTAAGAATTTCTAAACTTGCAAAAAAGATCACTATTCAAAGTTTGAAAGGGGCACCCTTTCAAAAAATGCCAATTCAAGAGAACATTTTTTTTAAAAAAGAAAAGAAATAAAATTCAGAATGTTCATAAACATCATTAATCACCACTACCAACAAAACTGGTTTATTGCTGTGTTTAGGTTATTCATGTGTTCTCACATTTGTATCTAAGAATCTGGACTTCGTCCTGCCCTAACTGTTCAAAGTAGAAATTTGAAATTTTGCACACACACTCCATCAATGAGTACAGAAAATGTTTTTTTATTTTTTTGAAAATTGCTCCTAAATAGGTTTTTAGAGGGGCTTCAATATGTTCACAGCCCAACAATAGGCGAGAGAAGTAACTTATTTATTGATCACCCTTTTTCAAACTGTTTAATTGATCACCCCCAACTCAGCATATATGAGTGGCATTGATTCATAATCTTTAGTTTGTTTTGTTTTGTGCATCAGAATATTATTTCAACAACTACTTTCTAGTAAATAGTATAATTTATTTTTTCATTGTTGTTGATTGATTGA
>VCCN01004835.1:1564829-1582356 GCA_006491835.1 Architeuthis dux
AAGAAATATTTCTGAGCTTATCAATACTTTATCAGGCAGCTTCGGTCTTTATTGCTTCCAAGACAGAAATAAGGATTCAGATTATTATATTAATAACAGCTCTGGTTAGTCACTTAATAGAAACCGTCATGTGACCAATGTCTTTTGGCAGCATGTGTGTAAAAACATTGGAAAAAAGGGTGATCAATGAATAAGTTACTTCTCTCGCCTTTTGTTGGGCAGTGATCACTAAGAGAGTCTGAATTTAAAAAAAACAAGCTTGAATGCTGCCGGACACAAACTAGTGATCAATTTAGCATAAACTTACATTGCAAATTAAACCCTCCACTAAAAGCCTATTTAGGGGGAGAATTTTCAAAAAATAAAAAAACCTTTTTCCTAGATATAATAAGGAGTAAAAGTTTTAATTTTCAGCCCTCTAACTCCACTTGGTGTGGCCTGCACGCAAGATAGATAGCCAGCCAGACCAGCTTAAAAACTGTAGAAACCTATGTTGATAGTTTTGGTGACAGCCTGTAGGCATGACACATACATAGCCGGGCAGAATCACTTAAAAACTGAAGAACCCTATGTTGACAGCCTGTAGGCGTGAAACATACATAGCCAGGCAGACTCATTTAAAAACTGAAGAAACCTATGTTGACAGCCTGTAGGCGTGACACATACATAGCCAGCCAGAATCACTTAAAAACTGAAGAAACCTATGCTGACTACATTGACAGTTTTGGTTGATAGTTTCTAACAAAACACAAAGTAGAAACATTTCTTTATACGATCTTCAGTTGATTGTTAAGTTGTTAATTCTAAGCTAATTAGTATTTCTTATTGCAACATGATCCCAAATTGAATCAGCTGATCCGTCACGGAAAAGTCCAAATTTATTGCCTATCAGCTGGGCAGCAGAGTTTTATTTCATAGATTAAAATGGCAGATACACAGAAAATCGATATCGAGAAGGCCGGATTAAGTAAATAGCCACCGAGAGGAGGCCAACAACCCTCTAGGATAGATGGAAAGATCTGGATAGCAAGAAAGAGATGTGGGTTAAGGGCTCAAGGGAATATAGCAATTGCTAATGGCTTAGCAAGGGGGCAGGCCAACTCCCTTCCAGCTGGGAGATTTCAATTCATTGGAGGAATTCTCCAGTAGCTCGGGGTTTTAGGACTTGTCAGCAAATTACGAATAAAACTGTTGGCCAACAACCAAGCAACGAGGGAAATAAATAGCGATATCAATTATCAATAGAAAAATAAAGCTGAGTGCCTCGTTCAGTCTCCAGCTGAGCGGACGGTGGTGGACGCACAGACAAGAAGAAAGAATTATAAACAATACTACCACTCAACAAGTCGAATGGCTAGCTACAGGCTTGCATGGTCAGCTAATTTAGTTTGAAGATGATTCACTAGAATCGTAAATAAATATGAATTACACAAGTTTTAAATATATACCATTGAATTTTTGTTACTAGTATTTCTTTCTTCTTAATTAAGATGAAAGAAATAATAATCAAAAAACGTAATAATTGACAATGAGCTAAAAAAATTGAATACTATTGTATTTAATACTATGAGTATAATGTAAACTAAGATGGTGCATATGTTTGAACCATTGAAAATATTACTGAAGTCATACTGACAATATGGAAACTTTAAAAAAGGTCTAGAGGCATTAAGAATTATTAACAGCCAAAGTCAGACAAAGTAATTTCAATCAGTCTGAATATATATATATATATGTGTGTGTGTATTTGGGTAGTAATCCTTCATTAATGCATGTTTGGTCAAATACGACGGACAAGGAAAACCTTTTCACCCTTTTTGGTTAATCTTTCTTGATTACACACAAGAGAATGTATGTTCGGATCCAATGTATATAAATATTGTCCGAACAATATATTAGATCGAGCGCTTTCGACTGTACGTTCAGCCATTTTTTAGATTGTGAAAGCTTTGTTTGCATGGTTCAAATAGTGTCTAAATTAATTCAACTGTGTGCCATTGGTTGGTTGACATACAGGACAAGTGGTAGGTGAATGCATTATTTGTTAGAAGGGGGTTTCAGATTTTTAGTTATTAAACACATTTAAAACTCCCAGTCCATGGCCGAAAGAGATTTTGTTGAGGTTGGGTTTTTAATTTTATTAGCAGTGCCTCCATGATGGCAAGCCTTTTTATGCAGTGGATGTGTTTTATTATGCATGTGTTGTTAACAAGAATTTGGGAAATATATATATATATATATTTTTTTTTTGGTATTTGAATGTAAGGAAATACAACAGAATGGTAGAGGTAATTTGACAATGTGGAAATGAAAGATTGATAAAAGTGTTTGTTTAAGTGGGTTCTTATAGCACTCTGATCAGAGAGATGGCAGGTAATATATAAATATATATATAAATCCTTATCCACCATGTTCTAATCTATTTACCTGTCAATACCTCAAACTGCATTGATACAACCTTTTCAGTTCTCATTTTCAAAGAGAAAACAAAATGTAATTCTTATCTATTTATAGTTTGTGTTCACAACATTTCAATAACACCTTATCTGCTTTTACCCTTTCTTGGAGAATCATCTGTGATGAATTCATTAAATATGAAGTCGGTTAGCGCTGACAAGGGGTTGGATATAGTTTGAATGCGATTCATAATTTTAAAGATCTCTCTTGATAATTCAACAGAATTGCAGTGAAATAATTGCTAAATCGTCTATTATTAAAATAGTTTAGCAGCAAGCGAATATAATATGATGTGTTAAAAAGGTCACTGTCATGACCTCTGGAAAACAGGAGTCGATTTGTGCTATTTTTAGAAGCACTTCCTGTTGTCTAGATAGTTGACCTTAGGGTCAACTTCAGCATCTCAAGTTGCCGCGCTTTTAGGCAATACTCACCAGTCAGTGTCAGCTAACCTGGATGTATCTATTGTGGCATCTCCTAAATCAAGCATATCTAAGATCAACTGAATCTTCTAAATGCTAACAACACTCTATTCTATTTTTCCTCCATATCTTCTCAATTACTAACCTGTAATAAAAACCACTAACTAAAGCTAATACTATAGAAGAAACAAACGAACTGAAGAACTTGATTGATCTACCTGTGTTTCTATATAGGAAAAAAGGTAGGTTGTTTTTTATATATATTGTTTGACTTTGTGACTTCCTTCGAAGCCCAAATCATCACAGTTGTGGTACATCAAAACAGGATGGCTAAAGGATGAGGGTGTTTGAGTTCTGCTGTGGAGGGTAGGATATTCTCTATTTCCCATAGGCCACCAATGGTTATTGTTTAAGTCCAGTTGAAAGCAAAGATTTCAAAGCTGATTCTCATCTACCATGATGGTATACCACCAACAAAACCCGGTCAGAACTCAGTTTTATATTGATAAACTCCAGTCCAAGTCAGAGGCTGGAGTTGACTTGTTTTTTTTAATAACAACAAGAACAATCCTCACCTAATTTAGGCAGGTAAACTCTTCACAGTTAGTCTGTCCCATCACATTAAACCAAACCGAAATTAACATTTCCCTACTGTGATTTGAAATCACAACCAAATCATTGGTAGGCGACTCTCTTACCGACTGATCCAAACTGACAAGTCTTACATATGTACAACAATTTATATTATAACCTTTCATTTATTATATATACAATACAAAAGTTGCAGTAATCAACTTAAGTCGGAATAGAAGTAGGAGTGGAGTTTGACCCTGCAGCAGCCAGGCCTGTTTTGTCAGTACCCCACAGAGTGAGTTATCTGGAGCCTCGATTCAACTTTCCATCTTCATACTGAGATGAACGGCTTCACCGATCTAGGAACCACCATCAATAATGCAGTATTAAAATGGTTTGCACTGGTCATCTCTTAACAAGCGCCATCATCCAAAACCAATGATTGTTTTTTTGCCCGGGGCAAGTGAGAGGGTGGTAGCACAAACTCTTCAAAGATGGTTGCAAAGAAAAGAATTAATCTCTGGCGACATTCACGCACAAAGGGCGACTGGTGCGGTTTCAGCATTTTATGAATTTTGTGAATAAATGTATAGGCACGCCATCATTTTATTCCGTTAGTAAAAAGGTATTGATCCGTTGTGAGCCTCAAAGTCCAATTGAAACTGTTTTCAGATAATGGATCGAGAGAGTGGAATGTTAAATGCACCGCAAACGTAATCATCCGCAGTCCTCACATCCAATCTGATTGGAAATTAGTCGAGAAATAATTATCAAAGGAATAAGGTTTCAAAAGTATTTTCAAAAAGTCAGAGTTTAACATTTAAATTCATATAAAAAAATCTCCAATTAAAAAAATTAATATCAAGGGAAATAACTTAAAAGTCACTTCCCTTTGAAGTTTAGGTAATTTTTTTCTGTTCAGTTTACAAAAGAGTTCTATAATTTTTATGCTATTCACAGAAGAGTTCCACTGTCAATTACGAGCGGTTACCAGCAGTTTATGAATTTAAGAGTTAAATGACCTACTACCTTCTTCAGCCGAGTCATTGTCCCTTGTTGGACGTACACCTTTCTCAGCTGCTGCTATAAGCTCTGGGTTTCTACACTTCTCTGCCATCTCGGTTCGAATTTGTTGAGGTCATCACACCATCGGGTCTTTTGACAGCCAATGCTTCGCTTGCAATTTCTGGGAATCCAGTTGTTTAACCTCAGGGTCTACTGTTGTCAGTCATTCTCACCCCAAGTTTCATTTTAATTTGCTAATGTCTTTGAGGATATTATTGACGCCAGTTTGCTTTCGTATCCACTGCTACTAACATAGATACTGTATTTACTCGAGTACAATGCGATCTTGAATAAAATGCGAACCCCACTTTTTGTAGCTAAAAATCAATAATATATGTATATAAACAGTGACCCGAATTAATAAGTTGTATTAAATCAACTAAAACTAGGATGAAGGTAAAAACTAGTCAACTTTAATAAAAAAAGTGGTGTGTTACAATACTTCATCCAATATTCATAAAAAGATTGATTTAGATGTATATATACGTGATTTCTTTTTACACTCAAGTATAATGCTACCCTCCAATTTTGATTGATTTTCATATGTATAATGCGATAAATTTAATAAGTAAATATGGTAATCATTTTGCTCAGTTAGTAAAAGGTACTGTTCAATTGTAATATGTAATGCATAACAACTAGATATGGATTAAATTCAATCACCAAAAAATGCATTACTGTTTGGAATAATTTTATAAGAAAACTTAAGATTGATCTACTTAGCCTATCACGATTTGGACTTAAATCTAGCATCAAATCAATTTTCACCAAATCCTGCATCTAAATATAGAAGCAACCATATATCTATATCTAAATCTTCTTAGGATTTTTTCTTTTTTTTTCTCTTCTAATATGTTCATCATTGACAAACTCTGCCTTGCTCTTTTGTAACCACTCTTTCCCACAATGTGTCTTTGAAGAAAATTCAGACAAATATTTTCTAACTGAGTTCGGTATTTCTGAGATGAGGTGTTAGTATTACTGATACTATTGTTCGGACTGAGATCCTCATCTTGGTTGTCATTTCCACAATGTTTCGGCCGATGTACTCTCCAGCCTTCAGTTCAATAGTTCCGGTAAGTTATCGACAAAACTTGACACCTGAAGAAGGCCGGAGAGTACATCGGCCGAAACGTTGTGGAAATGACAACCAAGATGAGGATCTCAGTCCGAACAATAGTATCAGAAATATTTTCTAATTGAACAAATGAAAAACTAAGGGTAATGCTCCTAGATCAGAATATTGCACGAGCATCACCTCTCCTCCCAAAATAAAAAAAATTTAAAAAACCCACAAAAAACAAATAAATAAAGGGAGAAAGCATAACATTTGAACATTTTGAACTTTTCTAAATAGATAGTCTTAAAAGTTTCTTCATCTCTGTTGTCTGTCACCTTCAGTAACAGACAACAGAGATGAAGAAACTTTTAAGACTGTCACCTTCAGTAACCTACCAGGAACTTTATTCTGTATATACTTCTGCATTGCTTGTCCAGTAGATAAGAGCCAACGTAAAGCTCATCTGGTTTCCTGAAAATTATGAGTTCAATCTCTGGTCTTTGGGTTCTGTTAGAGAGAAGGCTGGAGGGTAGACAATGGAATGGCCTTTCCAGAGTGCAAGCCTGGCTGGAGCGCATGGAGATCCTGGGGTGCCCAGAATTGCACTCTCTGCCTTGCTGATGTAATCCAAAGGGAAGCATTACGTTTAGCATCAGCTTGGTTGCATCTAGCCACCTTAAGGGGGCTCTACTTCCTGATTTGGAATCAGAGTTGTATGTCTCCTAGGCTAGTTGCCAAACATGGCTAGTGCACAATATGGTTTCCTATTTACTATGGCTGAGCCATTTTGTGATTCACTTCACACTAATGCTCTTGAATCCATCTTTTCTCCACCCCCAACTATGGGTAAAATATCAGGGCAGACTGGGATCTTAAGCCTTGGTTGGCAACCAGTCTAGTAGAAGGACAACTCTGAATTCAAACCAGGAAAGTCCATCCTCTCATCCAGCCTCATGAGTTAACAGGGCTGTGGTGAAGCTCTGACAGGCCTAGCAAGCCGGAAGTGGATTACAATAAAATGCTCAAATAAAATAAAGGAGAATAAAAACGGATGGATGAAATAACACAACCTACGTCTCCACCCCCACCCACAACACCTTGAGTACAAGTGGACGATTAGAAAAAATAACTCATCTGCTTTGCACACCAGGCTACCAAAAACATTTTTAAATGGACTATTTTTTTTAGTACTGGGGAACTGTTAGGATACTTAAATCAGTGTTTCTTAAAGTATTGCAGTGTCTTTTTCATCTTATTCTCCTTTGTGTATAATTTTTTTAGTTATTCTCCTTAGGCAGGAGAGCGCTGTTTTACGTTCTGATGAACAGGCAGCCATATTGTTTTAAGGAGATCGGAGAAGACACACGTGTGTATCGTTGACCACAGTCTTTGTAAAATGTATGAATAAACTGGATCTGTGTAAGTACGTCTTTTGTTTACATTTTGAATCTGCTAATATCTGTCATTATACCAACCTTACAATTTTCATCTTATTCTCCTTTGTATATTTTTAATTCATTTTGTATCCAGAGCAAAAAGCATAAATTAACACATTTCTGAAGTGTTTATTTTATTCCTGCTTTTTGGGGGGTAGTGTTGTGGGTAGGGGTAATTAATATCTGAGTAAATTAAGTCATTCACTCGTTCATGTTTCATTCACTCCCCAAAATAATTTCCTTCACCCTTGGGTGAACCATTCATCAGTTTAAAAAAAACCTGTTTTAGATTCAGATTTCATTCAAGGATCTTTGTGCCAAAATAGACTCAACTTTATTTCCAGATTCTATTTTCCTGCTATTTTAAATTCTTAACTTCTCATAAGGAATCTTCAACAGCATTGCCTCCATCCCAAAAAGGATTTTGAAAAAGAGAATAAAAAATGAATGATTGCATACAACTGTAAGTTAGAAACTGTCAATATAGGTTTCTTCAGTTTTTAAGTGATGCTGGCTGACTGGCTATATATGTATGTATGTGTCACACCTACAGGCCCCACCAAGTTAGAGGGCTGAAAATTCAAATATTTAGTCTTTATTATGTCTACCAAAAATATTTTTGGTGAGTTTTTTAACCCCCCCACCAATAAGTTTTTTTTGGGGGGGGTGTTAAATTTACTATATATGTTTATGCTAAATTGGTTCCTTAGTTTTTGTTCAGCAGTGTTCAAGCTTGTTTTTTTTTGTTGAAAATTCAGGCTTTTTAGTAATCCAAGAAAAAAAACGAGAGAAGTAACTTATTCATTGATCATTCCTTTTTTTCAATCACCCCCAACACGACAATGTGCCAAAATACGTTAGTCATATGACATTTTCTACAGAGTAACTAACCAGACCTGTTTGGGAAGACAGGGGCAGCTCAAGCCTTCATAGGGCCCCTGATTTGGGGCCTCCCTCCACTGCCTCTTGGGGGCCCTCTGGTGGCCCTAAGCAGCTGCTTAGTTTATTTATGACTTGGGATGGCTCTGACCACAGACTTGTTGTCCAACAGCCCAATGATCTATCCTCTGATGTCTACTCACAAGGGCATTGAAGAACACAAGCAAGAATCTGGCAAGAAACGCTCATCTTCCTGCAAGACATTTGGGAATCTAAAACTACTGATTGCTTGAATAATTCATAAAAGAATCAGCGATATGTTCCTAAACTAATAAATCGCCATTATCTTACGCAGAAAGAAAGCTCTGGTGGCAGGGACGGTGCTTTTTTTGACACCTCCTCCAGGGTTTACAAAGTTTCAACACAATCTTACGATGACCTGCTGTCTCGTCTAATAAATTAGCAAGTCTGGCTTCTGCAGAATTGCTGCTGAAGTCCGGATAGTATCTCTGTCACAATGTTTCATTGTGACTAAAATACTGTCCTCATTAATACTGACAGCTGTTATAAGAGATGCCACCCCGTGCGGATTGGCAAGACAAGTAAGAAAGACATCTTGTAGCAATGCAGAAAATGCAATGTGCTTATGTGAGACCAGACCTCAAATGTCAAGAATCATTGTTACTCAATAAACGTTTTTCTACCATGAGCCAACATAATGTCTGCAGTCGGGAGAGCTGAAATCTCCTGTCGGTAGAGATTTCGGAAAATTGAAAACAATCAAATTCGAAACGCTGGTGGCCAATCGGTTAGCAGCGTAGAAAATGGACTCAGCGAGCCGTGTTCAAACTCCGAGTGAGACTGAAATTGGCACTAATGCTCTTGGGAAAGACATGAATCTCCTCTCCCCCCAGCTATGGGTAAAATAGCATATGGTGAAGTGAGTAATGCCACTTTGGGTGCTTGTCTGCTTCACAGATCGCAAACATTGAAGAAACTTGTGATATGTGAAGCCCAGGCGGGGACAGCTGATGCTGTACAGCATAAGTGCAATACTACTACTACTACTACTACTACTACTACTTCAATGAAAGAATTGCCAAAACCAACACTTTCAAATTGTGAACTATTCTATAGTTTACAAATGGGATTTCTCAAATTACAAATTTAGTGCTGGGTCTGTGATGCTCATGATATTAGAAACATAACCCATAAGAACCCAACTTGTTTTGATATCGGACCCTTAGTTTCCGAGATCTGTAATCTGACATATAATGTCACATTGGGAATTTAGGGTAAGCTTAGTAATACCGATTTGCCTTTTTATATGCATTTCCACAACATATATTGAATTTATAACTGGTTCGATTTAACAACAAATTATTTTTCAAATGTATTTATAACACAAAACATCTGAAAACTGAATAAAAATAAAATCGGAGGTCTTCTGAACAAGCTAGCTGTAGAAAATTGTTTCAAATTATATTTCACTAATAAATTAGACATTATTTTTTATGTTTACAATTGTTTAAATTAGTGTTCACAAAATGTATCAAAAATATTGTATAAAGAAGGGACTGTGCAGATCAATTAAATTGTATGTGACACCGGTGTCACAGTGGGTTCTTATGGGTTAAGACCTTAAAAACAAAAATTAATACTTTCATCTTATTGTTGTTGCTTATTATAGCAATTCTCAGCTCATTATCCTAGAAACATTAATTAAGTCACAGGGATCAAAAATAAAAACAACATAGTGACATAGTGGCGATCAGAGCAGAAAACAATATAGCTATAAGACTAATTTGAATGACTAGGGCAGTGCCCATTCCAAAGGTGCATGTTTGGAAGGGACGGGACTTTTAGGTGTCTGAGCAGCCTGCCATAATAGTCATGTAAAATAAATTTCCATCCTTCATACAAAACTACGGCTTCAAAGTATTTCAGTAACTTCTCTTCAGTGTTGCCAATTTAGATATGTAAATTTAACCCATAAGAACTCAGACCCATTTCTACTTGAAGGAACATTATGTGGGATTCTGAGTAGGCAAATTGACACACAGTCACATGACTGCTCCAGGATGTTCAGTATATGTCACTTAGTACACTTCAGGAGTTAAAATCAAGGATGAAATATAATATTATATAAGAGACTGCAGATCAATTAAATTGTATGTGACACCGGTGTCACAGTGGGTTCTTATGGGTTAAATCTATTGACAATTTAGATATAAAATATCTAAAGTTAGATTTATAATTTTAGATAGAAGATCTATAATCCTTAATTTTTTATTATTTTCATTAGATATCTTGAGAACTTTGAACACGACACTGCAATGTCTGACTAATATGTATGGTGAATATCAACTCTGTACAGTGGCCAGTTGTCGAGTTATCTCAGTGCACACACAGAGAAATTTCTTCAATTATAGTTAGATGCCAACTTGTTGAGCTTTTGTAGCCTAATCAGTAAGGCATTGTCATGGTAAGACAGGCTCCCAAGGATAAGAGATACAAATCTTGCCAGAAACCTATTGTTTATTTCCAGTCCATGCTGTTTAACAATCATAGAATAAGAGTTGGAATAAAAAGCAAAAGAAATAAGATCAATGGAAACTGTCATGTTACCAACAACTTTTGGCAGCATACCATGTTGACCTGGAAAATTACCTCTCGTGGTAGTATATCATAACAACCTAAGGCAGACAAAAATTCAGGGAGAAAACTGAAATGAGTTCTAACATTCCTATATAATAGAAGAAAATAATTTATATATCAGGTTTTTCTCCATTTTGGATTATGACTCAAACTCATTTCAAGCAACCCAATGACAATAAAGCCCAAGGCCAACCAGTGTACATCTTAGGTTTTTAGTTGTTTCAAGTTTAATACAAATTGAATCCAAGAATTTTAGTTAAAAATACCTTGCATTAATCTTTCGAATTGCTGTGTAAACATACTGACACAGAACACAGCTTTAGGTAAACTGGTAGTAAAGCAACAGGTATTTACTCGTGATTATAATGATGAAATGATATTTTTGAAAGATTGGAGAATCTGGCTTGGGAGTTTGTGTTTGATAAAGAAAAATTACAAATTGCAGAAGTCACAGTTATGTCCATAGTGATCAGAGTATTCCAACAGACAACAACAACAACAAAAAAAAAAAAAAAAAAAATTCAATATTGTGTAATTATTGCAATGATTATAATGATATCATTGACAGATTCGTCTGGGAAATTGCATAAGATTACACATTGCAGAAGAGACAGTTAATCCCATAGGGATTAATTCCAAAATCTCTTCTAAGAAAACTAAGGCAGACTAAAATTCAAGCAGAAAACTGAATAACGTTCCTATATAATAGAAGAAAATAATTTTTATATCAGGTTTTTTTCCATTTGGGATTATGACCCAAACTCATTTCATGCAACTGTAATGAAATACACTCTGATTGTGTGTTCATGTGTTCGCTTATTAGAAGACTTGAATTTGGGGTGATAGTATTGGCACTTGCACCAAAATGCCATATCATGTTCTCTGGGCTAGGATTTGGGTCAAACGGTTTACTGGGTCACACGGAAGTCACAACAAAGAAAATGTATTTGACCAATCAGAGTAGTTTAGGGGTGGCCGTGATTTCAAATCGGCTGCCCGTTGCCAGTTAGAGGCGCTTGATGAGTTGGAGTAGGACAGACAGCAGGAACGGGTCAACAGGTTCTCCCTACCCACCAGGGTTAGGGAGAGAGTCGTTAGAGTTTTAACTGAAACAGAATTCAATGCCCCTTAGTGATCTGTGAACTGGCCCAGAATCGAAGCTATCAACGGGAATAAAATGAACCCATATTTTCAATTGAAAATAATGAATTTTGTCGTCTTTCTATCCAGTCACATGGGAGAGCCCTTTCTCCGATATAGACCAAAATGTTTTATTTCCTTCCACAGATCCATTTCTCCTGCAACTGCGCAACACAACAACGAAACGTCTCACATGGGTGAGAAGAAATACTGGCATTATTCTACACAACCTAATGACAATAAAGAGGCCAGTCAGTGTTCGTCTTAGATTTTTAGTTATTTTAAATTTAATACAAAACGAATACGACAATTTTAGCTAACAATACCTTGCGTCAACCTTTAAAGTTACTGTGCGAACATACCGACACAGAACACAGCTTTAGGTCTACTGTTAGCAATGTAACGGGTATTTACTAGAATACAGATAGAATCTAATACAACAGTTATCTTCCACAGTTGAAAGACTCGAACAACCGAAATTGCATCAGACAAACAAATAGACATGCTAAGTATTAGACACCAAAACATAAATAAATAAATAGATTAGTCACTCAATAGAAACCATCATGTGACCAACATTTTTTGGCAGCATGCTGTGTTGGGGATGATCAATTAAAAAATTAGAAAAAGGGTTGATCAATGAATAAATTACTTCTCACACCTTTTATTGGGCAGTGATCACTAAAAAAGTGTGAATGCTGCGTGGCACAAACTAAATGACCGATTTAGCATAAACTTCCATTGTACATTAAACCCCCATAAAACCTATTTAGGACCCCTATGAATAGATTAAAACCTATTTAGGAGAAAATTTTTTTAAAAAGAAAATGTTTTTTAAAGTTTTTTCTAGAAGGAGTAAATGTTTAATTTTTTAGCCCTCTAGCTCTATTGGTGTGGCCTGTAAAATGATACATACATAGCCAGCCAGCCAGCCAGCCAGCCAGCCAGCCAGCCTCACCTTTTATTGGGCAGTGATCACTATAAAAGTGTGAAATGACCAATTTAGCATAAACTTCCATTGTAAATTGAACCCACCATAAAACCTATTATGGGGAGAGTTTTTTTCTAGACATATTAAGGAGTAAATGTTTAAACTTTTAGCTCTCTAGCTCCATTGGTGCAGCCTGTACAAATGATACATACATAGCCAGCCAGACCAGATAAAAACTGAAGAAACCTATTGTGACAGTTTTGGTTGCTGGTTTCTAATAAGTAGATAGATAAGAATGAACAGGTTGAGATTGATAAGCAGACAAATTAATATGGACCAACATCCAGAGGGACAGAGGTGACCGGACTCATGCAGAGACACAGAGCTTAGCTTTTATGAGATTAACATCTGAGAAATACAGTATCATCCATAAATGAGTATACCCCTACCACTATCTTATAGAAATTAAATTTTCTTCTAAACCAAACATAACAAGATTTTATGATTTCTAGTGGACCATTACACAATCAAAACGGATATTATCAGGTATTATTTATGACCAAACTCTACAGCATTGAAATACTATTGTCAAAAATATGTTGCCGTCCAAAGATGAGTACATGACTATGTAACTACTACTGTGTAACAGAATTGTGTATCTACTCTGCTGGGTTTTGTTGTTGATGCTGCAAGGAACTCGGTGATCAAAAGACTTTTTCACTGACAAATGAAAACTCGGAGTTCAAAATTATACATACATATGTTTATTCGGCTGGCCTACAATAGTGTTGGCTGGGTTAACTGTGTAATGTTTATGTATATGTATGTTAAATCAATAAGTAATGTATGTATATGTTAAATCAATAAACATGCCGATGCAAGCTCCCAGCAGCCCCCATTCCGTTTCCAGTCCCAGAAACTCGGGCTAGAAGTGGGAACGGCGAAGGCTCAGTTCATAACAGGCGAACAGCACTGTCACATGTGTTATCTTGTTCTGTGTTCTTTTCTTAACACGGTTACGAATCAAACGCATTCTAATCTCACACAGCTAGAACAGAAAGACTAACAAAGCGAACAGAGGCACTAAACACAACAAGAATGTTACAAACTGTTCTTTTCCAGGCTTGTCAAGAAAATCATAACATTTGTAACTATGGATAACTGCTTAATTTCTTAAAGGCTGGACAGCGCTGTTTACTAAAGACGTCAATCAAACTCTTAGACGGGTTAACCACTGCTCACTATTAGTGTTAAGATTGTTCCCAATTGAGGGAGTCGCGGCTCACATGTGAGAATGCGCGGACAGCATTTCAAGTGTGTCCTGTCCCACACCCTGGGGGAGGGCAGACCAAGTTGTACAGACACGTACCTATAAAAGTTCCGGTCGAGAACTGCTCTCCGAGTTCATTTGTCTTATATATTTATAGCTGAAATTATTTAACTAACACGTATATTTTTCAATCCCAAACACATGACATCAATCGTATTATGTGGCAACATGTTACGTGGCCAATATCATTGTTTACCAATTGTAAATTCCTATTTAACTTGCTAACATGCCAATAGACATTATTTTTAAATTCCAAATGTTGACCTGTCAATCATACAGCGATGGTGTGGTAAGGCACAATTTTTATTTCTACACTTAAATGACATTGTCTATACCAAGACAATCTTTCTATTTATCGATCTATCTATCTTTCTCCTCCTAAGGGGTACTATAGTACAGTAAGCTTATGCTAAATTGATCACTAGTGCCCGCTTGTTTTTTTGAAGATTCAGACATTTTTTAGTGATCACAGCTTAACTTTTTAATTGATCACCACCAACACAGCATATATGGGTGGTGGTGGTGGTTTTCCCTTGGAATGCTACTTTTTTTTTATAATCATGAATTTATGGTTCAAACCTTACTGGCAGCATTTTCATCAAGGTAACTTACCCAGGAACAACGAAAAAGTAAAAACAGGTATGGTTAGTCACTGAATAGAAACTGTCACATGACCTACATCTTTTGGCAGCATGCCATGTTGGAGGTGATCAATTAAATAATTGGAAAAAGGGGTGATCGATGAACGAGTTACTTCTCTCACCCTGCGTTAATCATTAAAAAGTCTGAATTTTCAAAAAACAAGCATGAATGCTGCCGGACACAAACTAAAAGTCCAATTTAGCATAAACTTACATTGTGTATACATTGTAAAAATCTATTGGTGGAGGGGGTTAAAAATACAAAAAAAACAACATTTTTTCTAGACTAAGGAGTAAATGTTTAAATTTTCAGCCATCTAGCTGCATTGATGTGGCCTGTATGCGTGGCACATACACAGCCAAACTCACTTGAAAACTGAAGAAGACTGCATTGATGTTGACAGTTTTGGTTGAGGTTTTCTAATATGTTGCATAGTGAAATCAACTTACAGGCCTCCATAGTTGAAAATAATCAATTTACAAGCCTCCATAGTTGAAAATTTGCTCCAGTGTAACATGCTGGACTTATGCACAAAGCTATTATTAAAGACATTAATTATTACACAGAACCAAACAAGGTCATCTATAGCCTACAGTGAGATACATTAAGGGAGATTCAAACAGTCCTTTGGACGATTGAACTCCTTGTTGTTTGTGTTGTGTTTCAGCCAATCCATTCTTTGGCCTTCTTCAGGTGTAATATCCGAATGTGATGGGGGTAAATAGAAGTTTTTAATTTCAAAGAAGATAACACTTAATAAGTATGATTCGGGTGTTTCTTTATCCTTGCCTTGTCGGTTAACAACACAAACAACAAGGAGTCCAATCGTCTGAAGAACTAATTGAATGTTAATGACCTTTCTCAAAACTATAGAAAATATCATTAAGAAAGATATTTCTAGCCCTATTAACAAAAACTTCACACTTTAGAAATAGTCCATTATAATTAGTGGATGTCTTTAACAAGTTACTAGCAGATACTAAATTTGTAAAGCTAACAAAGGAATGGATTCAATGAATAAATTTATTTTCAATCAACATTTAACCTTTTTTAGGTTCTTTAAATAATCTGAATAAGTGGAATAAACTGTAAAATATTAAAACATTAAGTACAATTTCTTGTAAAATTTATATAAAATGCAGACATATTGAGTGATTTCCATCCCATTCGTTTTCTAAAATACACTAATTAATAATTGAATGAAAATCAGTAGTGGGGGATGGGGATCCCATGTCCCTGTGACTAGAAGAATCCCAAATGCCTGTCACTGAGACAAATGCCACGATGACCGGGATGAAGAGGGGGGGGGTAGATCCCAAAAGCTTCTCAGGACAAATCCTGAGTATGCTGATGGTGATCGCCTCCCGACCAGCTGGCCAAGATATCCTGTGCAACTTCTCCCAGGACGATACCCGAGCATACCACAATGACCCCTGAAGAGCAGTGGTTCTCTGAACAGATACTACACTTTGTTCTTAGCCAAAAGGCTGCAAAAGCAATCAGGGGAGGTAACTGTGTAAGTTTAGATTTTGCATATTTCAGACTAGTGTCAAGGGTGGATTTTTCTGAAAATTTTTATTTATACTGTTTTCTGAGCATCTTCCAAGTTTTAAATCTTTTCATCTCAACACATAACAAACTTTCATAACGCCCTGAAACACAATTTTAACCAATCTTGGATGCATAATTTTCAAAATTTTGCTCCCCCAGACCACCCTAAGACCCCACCTCCCTCCAAAACAATTTTGGAAAACAGGCTGGATCTCCCCCTGAGTGTCTTAATATAAGAAAAAATCTCTCTCAATCAAAAAAATTCCTGGATCTACCACCAAGCTCAATGAATTATTTCTTAGTCCATGGCCCACCATTCTGAAAAATTTCATTGAAATTCATCAACACTTTTGGAGTGTGGTCAAACAGACAGACACGAGTGAATACATATACCTCCTCCCTAGCCAATCCTTCCACAAAGTTTCATTGAAATTCATTGTGAACTCTTAGAGATATTGTGTTGAGACACAGACAGACACAAGTGAATACATATACCTCTTCCAAATTCGTTGCCAGAGGTAAAAAAAACAATCAATGCATCTTTCTGCATGTTGTAAACACATTATGAATGCAAAAGATTCATAAAATCAATAGTTTCTATCAACGAACAAAGAGACGTTATTCTTTCTTTTTTTTTTGTAATTTTAATTGCCATTTAAACAATCAGGGGTGTAGCAGGAGATTGGGGGTGGGGGGCTTGATTCCTCAAGGGCCTCCCTTCCTCCAACATTGCAGTAGTTCTCAACCTGGGGGCTGCGGATATTGTATAATATTAACAGAAATGCAGTGAATTACTATTCATAAAGCTTTTTGGTGTCCCCATCTATTGGGGGCCTGGCATAATGTAAAATACAACAAACAATTAAAAACCAACCTATTTGTATTTCTCATATTCTTATTTCAAAAGCGAAACCTTTAAAACCATTTTTTTTTTAAAAGGATGAAAACAAAATAATGGAAAATCCAAGACAAGGTAACCGTTATTATTGCATTGGTACCATTTAGATATGTGTGTTGTCAGGGGTATAGCTAGATACTTGGGTGCCAGGGGGGTGGGGTCCAACATTTAGTGAGATTTGTTATTGTATAATGCCAGTAGAAATGCAGTAGGTGAACCACTATTTATAAAATCAGATTGCATACCATTAATTTGTCAAGGTACAACAGAAACGGTGCATCTAACGTGCAAAACTGGCGTTTTAATTTTTTGGGATAAAGAACAAAAGACAAGCTTTTAATTTCATTATTGTGGTAATTTCTGAATATGTTGGTTAATTATACTTTTTAATGAAAAAATACTTTTTGGAGCTTTTGTATGACTTTTTGGAGTGACTTTTCTTAACCGTTGTATGACTTTTTTGGAACCTTTGTATGACTTTTTGG
>VCCN01004835.1:1630689-1647698 GCA_006491835.1 Architeuthis dux
AGAGTGAGTGAGAGAGAAAGGAGAAGGGAGAGAGAATGAGTGAGAGAGAAAGGGGAGGTGAGAAGGGAACGAAAGAGAGGGTGGGAAAACGGAAGGAAGGGGAGATGGAAATGAAAGAGAGGTGAGGGGAGAAGGGAACAGAAGAGAAGAAAAAAGGAAAGAATGAGAAAAGAGAACGGGGAATAGAAAGAAAAAGCAACGAAAACCAGGAAACTAAAGATGAAGAAATAGAAAGAGAAAAGAGAACAAAAAGAAAAAAGAGGAAAAAAAGAAAAGAAAAAACTTTCATTTTTCACTTCCATTTTGTTTTCAAACTTCCTGAAATCTCGTTAAAGATAAGAAATATGAAACTGTCAAATAAGTAAGAATCCATTTGTTGTTATAAGAAACCACACAAAAGAGAACTCAACCCCTCTTCTCCCTCGGACAAGTTTCAATTAATTGCTTTTTCCCCCCCTTTTAAACAGAAATTTCAAATCTTGGTATCCAATTTGTAATGCATTATTCCACATATTTTTATTTTTTGAAGAGTTCTTTATTCTATTTGTTGCTTTTTATCACAATGCTTTTAGAAAATCTATCCTCCCATCATTAAATTAGATTTTCAATGATTTTCAGTGATTTTCAACCATTTTCATATTACGGCACGGTGAGCCAGACACAAAAATGGTCTAGACACACCATCGGTATTTAAGGATAGATTTGATCATTTAAAAGAAAATAAATGATAATAATGGGTTCAGAAGTTAAACAAACTAATAATTTATTAATTTTATTGCCAAAAGTATATTGTCGATCATGGTTTTCAAAAGATTTTGAAAGTTTTATGCATATTTGTTATTACTAAATGTTATTCTAGTACAAATGCTTATGGTCCACCAGTGTACTCCGTGCAATGCAAGTTTTCAAACACAAATACACAAGACTACCACGGCACACCTATGGATGCTCCGCGGCACACTAATGTACTGTGGCACACTGGTTGAAAATTGCTGAATTAGAATATTGTGATAAAAAGCAAACAATAAATCCAAAGAAGCTGATTAAAAGCATAGTTTCCTCTAAGCTGTGCACGCACATACGTTTTGCATCCAGCGCACAAATGAAATTAGGAAGTTAGTTGCCTAAAATATTGTTGTAATTTATAATTATACTTAAGAGTATAATAATATGTTAAATGAAGTCATACTTGTATTATATTAGAACATGCCAATACAGTTTTATTAGTCATAAGAGATAGGCTGTGCCAAAATTATCTTGAAGCAAGTTTCCATTTTCACAAGCATCTTCTGAAGACGTCGCTAGCCCCGACGAAATGCATTAAGATGTATCCTCGTGATAATAAACATGTTTGAGATGTAACAAGCTTTCTCACTCTTTTTCCTTTTCCACATTGTCTAACCATACCCATCATTCTGTCGGATTCCCTCACATCCACACTATAAACAAGCATTCACTGCGCACCTACATTTCTCACAGGAAAAAGATTTGCACAACATAAGATTTTTATGCACACTGACTACTAAAAATTAGAGGGACATTGCCTTTACTAAAAGTTTTGTATCAACAAGCAATTACCTCATTGCTTTTATAGCTCATAAAGTTAATGAGTTAAGCATCAGTTACTATGGAATCTATAGTGAAATTAGTAATTAATAGTATTTTATAATTAGTAATTAATAGTATGTGCAACTGAGAATTAATCAGTTACGCTTTATTACGACTTAGTTTTAAGCCACAGAACACTTTCGTTCTTCACACCCAAATTCCAAATTGCCCCCTAATCAAGGCTAACCATAAATAAGGCCTCCCAGCCATGTGACTGATTCTATCAACTGGAGGCGGGTCAAAGTAATCACTTGCAGTGAAGCAGTTAGCAAGTTTTCTCAGTTTCTCTTTTTTTTAAATCAAATTTAACCCATAAAATTTTATTAGTTTATTCAATATTTCTGGGTTTTATAGTTGTTTACACTTAGATGGTCTTTTAATAATTTAAAACATCAACTTTTTGAATAATTGAAAACCTTCTTGTGCTTGATATCATCACTTGGTGCGGATCCTTTTTTAACAATATGCAGGTTATGATATCTTGATACACCATTAATACTAATTAGCTAATTATTGGATATCTGTAACAAGTCCTTTGCTAAACAGTTTCTCACTAATTGTAGAAAGATGTGTGCCCGCCTCCAGTCACATGGCTTGTAGGCCAGTTATATGGTTAGCTTTGCCCCTAGTACATTAATCATTGCCCGATTGTTGGGCGTGCCCCCACGTTCAGGATCACTGACTAGGAGTATTAACCAAATGAATGTCTCTTGGACTGACTATCAAAAATTATTCTTATTTCTGTCAAATGGACCCGAATCCTATTTTGCCTTTAAATACAAGCTCTCTCCAGAAAGTATCCAGCCATTTAACATTAACAAAAAAAGTAGCCTACCAATGGCACCTTAGTCCACATCAAAGTACTCTGCTTGGGACCTCACACACTTATTTCAGCATCCCTTCAACGTTTCCAAAAAAGTAATCCAACATGTTAAGTAAGTATTTTGAGTTATTCCCCTTAGGCAGGCAAGTTCTTATCGACTTTGGCTAGGGGGTGCTGTTTTACATTCTGGTAAACAAGTAGCCATATTGGCATTGTGTTAGTAGTAGATCAGAGAGAGATCGAGAACACACTCGACAGCAGTCATTTTATGAATAAAAGACTTGTAAGTACATCTTCTGTTTGCATTTTTAATCTGTTAATATCTGTCATTAAACCAACCTTACATTGATACCAGTGCGTAGTTGAAAAACAAAATGACAGACAAGTGTTTTTAGTAGATCAAAGAGCTTGAGGAGACATGTGTGTGAAACCGTTGACCACAGTCATTTTATGAATAAAGGACCTGTAAGTATATCTTCTGTTTGCATTTTTAATCTGTTATCCGTCATTAAACCAAGCTTACACAACATTTGAGTGTCTGTTGATGCATGCTCAGTAAGGTCACTCCGGTTGGCAATTGACATCAAGGCCGTGTGACCTGTTCAAGAGATATTCTGGATATGTCTGGATACTTTATGAACAGTCCTTATATAGATAAACCACTGATAATCCCATAATAAATGGCACAGTGCCTCTTATTTCTGACAAAATTACAAGAGGACACTTTAGATTCTCGTTAACACAAGAATAGTTTACATAGAATCCATAAATATCTCTCTATTTTGAGGGCTTATTATGCTTACCTATAATCCTGAAAATAACTCAGATGTCTCTGTGGGGTTATCAAGTGCACAAATACAAATCAATAAAAGAAAAGAAAAGGTTGAACTATTGAAGCAAGTAACGGTAAGAGAATGGATTTGGCGAGCAGAGTTCAAACTCGGGCTGGGACAGTCTATGTTCACCTTTCATTAATGCCCTTGGGAAAGGCATGAACCCACTTTTCCCCTAGCTATGGTAAATAGCAGGGCAGAATTGGAGCACTTTAGCCCTTTCAGGCAGTCCATCTTGTGCATGGGCTAGCATCCTGGCCCCATTAAAACAAAAACACAATCACTACTGAAACAATGATTGGGTATCAATGGATTGTTTGATAAAAGGCGACAAAATCATTGCCTCAAGACGTCTAAGTAGGAATCTCAAATCAAAATGAGTATTAGAAACCGTCAACCAAAACTGTCAACATAGGTTTCTTCAGTTTTTAAGTTGGTCTGGCTGGCTATGTATGTATCACACATACAGGCTGCACCCATGGAGCTATAGGGCTTTAAACATTTACACCTTATTATGTTTAGAAAAAACGTTTTTTGAAACTTCCCTACTAACTAGGTTTTTAGTGGTGGGTTCAATTTAAAATATAAGTTTATGCTAAATCAGACACTTAGTTTGTGTCCGGCAGCATTCATGCTTGTATTTTGAAAATTCAGACTTTGTTAATGTCTAGATAAAACGATTTTTTGTTTTTCAAAAAGACCTCTTCCAGATTAGGTTTTTAGTGGGGTGTACAATTTGTTTTTTGAAAATTCTGACTTTTTTTAGTGATCACTGCCCACCAAAATGCGAGAGAAGTAACTTATTCATTGATTACTACTTTTCCCAATTTTTTAATTGATCACCCCAAATGCAGAATGCTGCCAAAAGACGTTGGTCATGTGACTGATTGACTAACCAGACCTATTACTACTAATATTAAGTGTCAACAATACAGCATGGAATAAATTTTGAAGATCAAAGGCAGTTACAGAAACATTGGAGATAAGAATCTTTCCTTATCAAAGCAGCTTTGGTAGTTGAATAGGAACACATTGTTCAGGATGTGAGTTCAAGTTTTGTCTTGTCTTGTCTTGTCTTAGGTTAGGTTAATTCTTTGTTCCTTATTTCCACAGTTTAACTAGGTTTCTATGACTGCAGAGACATATATGTCCTGTTGATCTCTTTTAGAAGTCTACTCGGACATTTCAATTTAGCACCAAAATGGCCAAAGAGTAGATCAACTAAAACACTGTGATAAGAAGCAGAAAAAATGTGCTAAAAAAAAAGTAAGTAGTGCCCTTACACTGACTATGGCTTTAGTCGTCCCTTCTTGGGTCCCACATATCACAATACTACTCAGTCCGTTTATTATATGTGAAATAGACTTAGAGGTAACAAGCACTCAATGTTGCATCACTCTGCATTATTTTACCCATTGCTAGGTGGAAAGATGGATTCATGCCTTTCCCCAGGGAATTAGTGCAAAGTGAACACAAACTGTCTCAGCTGGAGTTTGAACTCGGATCACCAAGTTCATTCTCTGTGCCATACACGTTCGGCCACACCACACCTCCTCAAGTCAACACTAAAAATATGATTATCATAATCTAAAAACAAAGTAAAGAATATCTTTACATTTTTCAAATGAACATAATCTTTCTTTATTTGCCTCCCCACAACTTTTTTTAGGGTGGGGTCCTGCAAGCAAAGGTGGTGGGGTGGTCCTCAAGATTGATGCCACGCAGACATTGGGGAGAGCTGGTCATTGGTCACAGGACGAATCCTGGGCATGCTGGATGAAGATCCCGGGACGAATCCCGGGCAAGGTCTGCTCAACTTCTCGGCCAGAAGGTTTCGATATCCTGTGCAACCCCTCAGGACGAATCCTGAGCATGCGACAAGGACCCTGAGACAAATCCCAGGCCGTGTTGATCCGAATTTCAAAGCCATGAAGGTTTTGAAGAACAGATTCTCTTTATTCACCTCCCCACAGGTGGGGTCCTACACATGAACATGCAGGCAGAGGGTTAGAGATCCCATGCCCCCATGACTAGAGACTTGAGGGGGGAGAATCCCAAATCCCTGTCGCTGAGACAAATACCACAAGGACTGGGATGGGTCAAAACCTCCCCAGGACGAATCCCGAGTGTGCTAATGGTGATCGCCTCCCGACCAGCTAGCCAAGATATCCTGTGCAACTTCTCCCAGGTGTCCGAAGATACCCGAGCATGCCACGAGGACCCCTGTAGGGCCGGGTTTCTCTCAACTTCAAGGCTATGGCGGTTTTGAAGCACAGATAATCCACTTTGATCCTAGTGCGTCCTCAGCTGCAGCCAAGATATCCTGCACAACTTCACAACTTCGAAGAACAGATACTACACTTTGATCTTAGCAAAAAGGCTGCAAAAGCCATCTGTTATATGAACTATCTTGTTACTAAGTGTGCACAATAATTGTTTGCCTTATAAAAACTTTTTTAAAAATGTGATAAAAATTGGTATTTCTCTTGAAGCCGCTAAAATGAAAACATTCCATCCTGCAATAAAACCTTTTAATTAAAAATCTCCAAATATACGGTCCTTTGAAGATGAAAAGAATTCCATTACTGCAGTTCTAAGGAAACACTTGTACAAAAATAGCTTTCAGTGCCAATTCTTAAATAGCCACAATATTTTATAGAATTTACAAAGAAACCTTTTTCTGTTTTTCTGTCGAGAAAACGATAGACATCATTTAATTTAGCTTGACACTTTTCTCTAATTACTGATTTGAATTTAAGAACTATCGTTAAATTAAACCTCTGGTTAGTCACTCAATAGAAACCATCACTTTTGGCAGTATACTGTGTTGGGGGTGATCAATTAAAAATTTGGATAAAGTGGTGATCCATGAATAAGTTACTTCTCTTGCCTTTTGTTCGATCGCTAAAAAGTCTGAATTTTCAAAAAACCCGCCTGAATGCAGCTGGACACAAACTAATTTTACTAATTTACTAATTGTACTAATTGTAAATTGAGCCCCCCCCCCCCAAAAAAAAGAACTATTTATGGGGGGGGGATTTTCAAAAAAAAAACAGAAAAAGTTTTTTCTAGACATAAGGTGTAAATATTGAAATTTTCAGCCCTCTAGCTCCATTAGTGCAGTATGTACACATGATAAAACATGAAATTACATTGTAAATTGAAACCCCCATAAAAACTTATTTCAGGAGGGAATTCTTTTAAAAAACCCAAAAAACAGAAAAACATTTTTTCTAGACATAATAAGGAGTGAATGTTTAAATTTTCAGCTCTCTAGTTCCACTGGTGCAACCTGTACACATGACAAATATATAGCCAGCCAGCCAGCCAGCCAGAATCACTTAAAAACTGAAGATATCCATGGTGACAGTCTTGGTTGACGGTTTCGAACACTTTGTATAGAGGATTCCAGATGTTTTTGTTTTACTAATTCTTTAAAAAGAAATATGCATTCTATCCTTCATGAAATCTGGTTTCTATGAAAAGAAAACAAAATAGATTCTAAACAGATTGTAAAAACAAATTTATCAAATATTCATCCCACATAAAATGGCTGTTTATGAACGAAACAATAAAAGCAACTTAAACATGTAAAGGAGCCTGGTTTATTGATCAAAATAAGCTCCATTTGATTCAATATCTTTTTTCCATCGGGCTTCAAGTCTAAAGAGTCCTTCTTTATAGAAATTAGTGACATTTTGAAGCTAAAAACTTTTCAAATGTTGTCACTATCGTTTCTTTGTTGGTATACTTTTTATTGCAAATAAAAAACTCAAGGTGACGGAATAGGTGATAATCTGTTGGACATAATCCTGGTGAATATGGAGGATGATCTAAGATTTCATAATTAAGTTTTTTTACCGAGTTTGAATTCATGCAAAAACAATAGTCTAATTTTCTTTCAGGACAGTATCTTCATATGTGAGAGATTATCTCATTAAAACTGATATGATGAATCATCAGATGAAAATTTAAAAGAAAGCTGATGTCGTATAATCAGTTAAATATGTATAACTACATTCTCTGCTTTAGAATTTGTCAATATCGCAATTGTAAAGACAAATGCAAAAAACCAAAAAACGGCCATTTTATGTTGGACAACGTAATGCATTTACAATCCAGTCTGGTTTTACAAACAGACATGAAATCACAATTTAAGAAAAAATGGAGAAGTAAAAGAAAAAAAATTGGTTGAACTATAGAGAGATGATGCATTGTGTATGATTGATATAACAGTGACCTCTCATTGGGGTCAACATTTAAGAGAACTGAGTCAGAAAGAATGACAATTGGACATAACCCACACAATGGATTTTAAGCAGAAGACTCTGCACCAACACGTTCAACATAAAAAGGCCAGAATATGAAATCTATTTTTTTTAAATTTAAAACTATTGAAAAGCCACCTGCAAAGATGAGAAAATTCCTAAGATATTGTGAGGTGTGGACGAATAACTATGATGCTGGGGAGATAACTGTGAATCTGACCCAAAATTAAACACTCCTTTCATAGCCCATTGCCTACCTTTCAACAGAATTTCATTGAAATTCATTGAGAACTTTTGTGGATATTGTGTGGTATGGACATATAGCTAATGCTGAGGAGGTAACATTGCTTGAATCTATCCCCAAATCCAATCACTTCTTTCTTACCCTGCATACCCTTCCACAAAATTTCATTGAGAACTTTCAGAGATATTGTGTGGTATGGACATATAGCTACGATGCTGGGAGGTAAGTGTGTATGAATCTGCCCTAAAATGTAATCACTTCTTCCTTAGCCGTTGCCTACCCTTCCACAAAATTTCATTGAAATTCATTGAGAACTTTCAGAGATATTGTTTGGACTGACATGAATGAATACATATACCTCTCCCAACTTTATTGGCAGAGGTAAAAAAAAATTCATTGATTATTTACAAAAATTCATCAAAATCTCAGACAAAAACTATGTCAGGAGACACAGAACATTCACCCATCAAATTAAAAACATAAGCTGCATATTTTATTGATCTTGTCTATTGATTTTAATGAAACTCTTATTGTATATCTAAAAGATATCTGCTGCCTTGTGGCTAGTCATCATCAATAACCTCCTTGCAATGATTCACAAGATTATTAATACCGTTTTTGTGGAAGTCTTTTGGTTTGGAAGAAAAGAATGTAGAGAGGGTAGTTTCCACCTCTTCATGTGTTTTAAGAACTAGTCCATCAAGATGGTTCTGTAAACTCCAGAATAGATGGTAATCAGGTTCTGGAGAATAAGGAGGACATGGAATTCTTTCCCAGCCAAGGTCTTCAATCTTTTCAGATAGGATCTTTGCTGTACAGGGATGTGTATTATCATGATGGAACAGCACACCTTTGAGATTAATCAAACTGAGCCTCTTCTCCTTCAAAGCAGTTTTTAAACACTGATAACAATAGATATCTGCTGTAATGATAACATTGACTGTAGCAACTCAAAAGGGACCACACCAATGCAATCCCACCAAACACTTACCAAAACTTCCCTTGGATAGAGGTCCATTTTAAGTTGTTCACCTCCACTAAGCCATTATCCGCTTTATATTCTTCTAAAACCTTTTTTTCGTCATCGCCCCACTTTCACATGGAAGTTTTTCCACCGTCCACTTGTATAGTAAATATCCAAAGCATACTAAAAATGTTTGGTAAAAGTTTGTTACTGGTTCGTAAACTGACATTGTATGATGTAATAAAAATACCAAAGGGAGGTAACAAATAATGCTGACCTTTTTATACAGGTTCTTTGCATATCTCCTTTGAATATTTTTTCGGGTAGCATATGTTGAAATACCTTCTTAATACTCAAAATCTTATATCGCCAACCCAACAGTTGAAATCTCCCACCGGTGGGCGATATCACCCAGGTTGGGAAACCATGTTCTAAAATATCAATTTTCCATCACCAGTCATTAATCTGTCTAAAAATGGTGAGATGCATTCATAAATGTAGATATCCACTCTAGTTTTATTGTTGGCTTTTGTCAAATAATGGTGAACCTATTTTCCAAGTTTAGGCACCATACCAAGTTGTTGTAGAGTGAACCATTGAATGGCTTGTATTCAATGTTTTAGCTAATTCTTCAACCATAACAGCACTATTAATCACTGCTACCCACAACACTGGTTTATTGCTGGGTTTAGGTTATTCATGTGTTCTGACATTTATATCTATGTATCTGGTAGATAGCTCACAAATTGAATTTAATTTAAATTTACCTTAACACTGGTAAAATCTAGAAATAAATACCATCTGTAAAGGCAGATTTTGAGCTTACCAATTTTTGAGCTTACCAATTTTTTTTTTATTCCATCGGTCTTATTAGACAATAATATAATACATTTTTTAATCACTGCTACCCACAACACTGGTTTATTGCTGGGTTATGTTATTCATGTGTTCTGACATTTATATCTATCTATGTATCAGGACTTTGACCAGCCCTAACCGTTCATAGTAGAAACTTGAAATTCTGTACGAACACACACCCCCTCAATGAGTAGGGAAAATGTTTTTGTTTTTTTTTAAATTCCCCCCCCAAATAGGTTTTTAGGGGGGGGTTCAATATGCAATGTAAGTTTATGCTAAATTTTGTCACTATTGTGCCTGCTTGTTTTTTGAAAATTCAAACCTTTTTTAGTGATCACTTCCCAACCAAAGGCGAGAGAAGTAACTTATTCATTGATCACCCCCAACATGGCATGCTGTGAAAAGACGTTAGTCACGTGAAGGTTTCTATTTATTTATTTTCTGGCAGTGATTCATAATTTCCCTTGGAATGCTAGTTTCTATTGAGTTCAGATAAAAGCAGGTCATCGTTAAAGAGAATAGTCTGTTCAGGGCGCTTCTCCTAAGTTGAAGTCACCTCTTCTAAATCTTTCAAACTATCTTCTGCAATTTCTTTCATTTAAAGAATCTATCCTATAACTTTAAGTGGAAGGGTCCTTTGTTTGACTGATGGAAATCTCTGTCATTCGCAGTTGAACCATAGAACTGCAATGACTGAAATGTCAGTCATCTGCAGTTAATGAGTTATAGCATTTTAAACAAGATATTAAAACCCCCAGTTTTTAAGTTGGTCTGGCTGGCTGACTATGTATGTATCATGTGTACAGGTCGTACCACTGGAGCTACAGAGCTGAAAATGTAAACATTTATTATGGCTAGAAAAAACGATTTTTTGTTTTTTGAAAATTCCCCACTAAATAGGTTTTTAGCAGCGGGTTCAATTTACAATGTAAGTTTATGCTAAATTAGTCCCTTAGTTTGTGTTTGGCAGCATTCATGCTTGTTTTTTTTTAAAATTCAGACTTTTTTTTATTGATCACTGCCTTCTATTGAGTGACAAACCAGACCTGTTCATGATATTTACTGAGCTTTGCTTAGTATGGCACAAGGCCAAATTGGAGGAAATGGGAGCAGGAAGATTATGACTCGAAAATCAGCATACAAAATTCTGGCTTGTTACACGAGCTTAAATATCAAAGACCAGTGCCAATGAGAGATACACAACTATATCAGACTCGGGCGTATCTACGGATAATAACGCCTGTGGCTAGCACTGAAATTGCACCCCTGTTCAAACATTTGAGATGGTGACACCCATCTTTTAGATAAATTTACTAGAATATCAGCTGAAAAATTTAAGACTAGCATGTTAATCTTTTACTTAAATTATGGCACTATATGAAAATATATATATATATATGCACCTTCCTTGCTTTCACTCAGGGGTGTAGCTGAGAGAGTGTGTGGGGGCAATTTTAAATTGTCTGCCTTGACCCATGGGGTGTTTACAAATGAGAAAGTGTCAGGGGGTACCACTCAGTAAAGACATCTCTGGATTTTCAAGTGCGATTAAATTACTACAGGTTATTTCTGGTTTTAGTGTTTGTGTTTCGGTGCATATACATGCATGTGTGTATGTGCATAATTTTTTTGTTTTTGTTTTGTTTAATGGCACATCGACCCTTGGGGGGGTCATTTAGTGCCGAATTCAGTAGGAGGGAGGGTAGGGGGATCCCATGTCCCTGTGACTAGAATCAAATGCCACGAGGACCGGGATAAGGGTGGGGGCATCCCAAAAGCTTCTCAGGACGAATCCTGAGCATGCTAATGGTGATCGCCTCCCGACCAGCTGGCCAAGATATCCTGCGCAACTTCTTCCAGGACAATACCCGAGCCTGCCACAAGGACCCCCGAAAGGCTGTGGTTCTCTGAACTTTGAGGACATGGCGGTTTCGAAGAACAGGTACTACACTTTAATCATAGCCAAAAGGCTGCGAAGTGATCCAGTCGTGTATGTGCATAGTTTGTACGTATAACAGGTGTCACCTGAAGGGTGTCAACATTCAGCAGGTAGAACCCAGATGTTATTTGTGAATAGAGAGGTATACCTTGATTAGTGCTCTTAATGCGTTCTAAAATATTATGTGTTCAAGACCGCATTGTTCAAGGTCTTATTATCGTTTAATCTGGGGGTTTTTCAGCTTAGTTACATTAATTAAGTACAGCAATGCATTAGTCATACTATATTAAAAAAAAACCCTGCCCTAACCAATACGGCACTATTCAAGGTATTCCTGTATATTTGAGAGAAAGGCTTGTTTGGTCGGTATGGTAGTTGTATATTTCCCATTAGTGATGGTGTTTGGTGTTCAAATCCAGGCAAAAGCTAGAACATGTTCCCACCCTCCACTATCCTGAAGTAGAGCATTCCTATAAAAACCTTTCTTAAGCCAAAATGGCATAAAGTAAAGAAGCAATCACCATTAACTCCTAACATCCTGTTGAACATTTTCTAAGTCCAAAGCCCAGTTCTGTAATGATTGAGCAGAAAATGGCTAAAAATGATTTGTTTATTCAAATGTTTAGTGTCTTTACTGTTTATAGTGTCTTTACTTGTGGCCAGATTGTGAAAATTGGCAGTATTGCAAGAAAGACTTGTGCGGCTGCGTTCGTTTTAGGATTTCCATCCATGTTTGTTTATGTGTGGCCTCATGCTCTTTAGGACTTCAAGAGTTAATTTGTATAGGGAACAGTTTTGAGCATTCCCACACCCCAAAAATGGTTGTGATGGTATGTTAAGCTGAGTCATTGGAGGTTAGGGTGGTGGGAGGTACAGGAGACTGGGGAGTAGGAGGAAGTGGATGAAGGTGCACGCTGCCTCTATAATGGCTTGCTGCAAAACAAACGCTGAACACTATTTGTGCTTTTTGCCGTTTATCATAAAAGCAAAAAGTGGCATATAGCAAACGTTTGAAAAGCAGGAGATACCTGTATTTCAGAAGATTGTGTTGAGCCGAAGCTGTTCTAAGCTTAGTATAGATCTTTGTGTGTGTTCTCTTAGGAACCCAATAAAATCCAGATTTGTGTCAAACAAAAATTATAAAAACAGGTCTAGTTAGTCACTAAATAGAAACCTTCACATGACTAATGTCTTTTCACAGCATGCCGTGTTGGGGGTGATCAATTAAAAAATTTCAAAAAGTGGTTATCAATATCAAGTTACTTCTCTCATCTTTTATTGGGAAGTGATCACTAAATAAGTCTGAATTCTCAAAAAATAAGCATGAATGCTTCCACACACAAACTAAGGGACTAATTTAGCATAAACTTACATTGTAAATTGAACCTGCTACTAAAAACCTATTTAGTGGGAAAATTTTCAAAAAACAAAAAAAAAGTTTTTTCTAGACATAATAAATGTTTAAATTTTCTTCTTTCTAGTTCCATTGATGTGGCCTGTACGCAGTGATAAATACATAGGTTTCTTCAGTTTTTATTTGATTCTGGATGGCAAGCTATGTTGACAGTTTCTAATATACGTGTTACACTGAATCCACAAAATTGCCTAATTAGCAAATAAAACTATGTATTTATTTATTTTTTTGTAAAAAAAGTTAAAACTATATATTTACTTTTTTTTTATACAAAAAATAAATACATAGTTTTAATTTGATCAAAAGTTTATTTGATAAAAACAACTATTTATTCACAATCAAAAGTTTATATTAATCAAAAACTATACATAGTTTTATTCACTAATTAGGCAATTTTGTTTCATTCGCTAATTAGACAATTTTGTTTTCATTCGCTAATTAGGCAATTTCGTTTCATTCATTAATTAGGCAGTTTCGTTTTATTTGCTAATCAGGCAATTTTGTTTCATTCGCTAATTAGGCAATTTCGTTTCATTCGCTAATTAGGCAATTTCACAGATTCGGCACAAAATATGCACTATACTTGATTTTTCAACTCCATTTAGATTAGTTTTATTGTCTTTTTTCTTGCAGGTTTCGTTCACTGAAAGTAGAGCGTTCCTATGAAATCTTTTGTAAGCTGAATAATCAGTTACCATTAATTTATGAGAAAATCTTTTTAGAGTATTCCCAGACCCAAAAATAACCTCCTTTTGTGTCTGCCAGTTTTGCGCCACGCGTAACACCCTGGTAAGCTTTCTTAGACGTTTTCTTTTACCTTACAACACCATCTTGCTAACGGATGTACAAAATTAATTCAGATAAATAACAGATGCTCACAGACACAGTTCAACTCAAGGGCGGCTTGAGGTCTTTCTTAAAAGCAGTATAACTACACTTGTTTTTTTTTCATTTTTTTCTTTTTCATTTCTTTTTTTCTTCCTTTTCCATTACAGAAAAACCTTGATTAGAGCGGGTTTTAATGTAGTACTGTTAAGGTATTGCTGTAGAAATTAATGTAACTAAGTATAAGCTTAAATAAAAAAAAACACATTAAATTATAGCAAGACCTTGAACAGTGCAGTTTTGAACAGAACGGAAAACTTTGGGATGAATTAACCGCACTATTCAAGGTGTACCTGTACTTGTTTTTATCATTTGTTTTTCATAATTCTTTTGTCTTTATTTTTTCAGTCATTTATCATCTTTCTCATTTTCATTTAAATGCTGACACTGCCACACAACAAACTCTCTTTAAAGAAGGAAAATTAGTCCAGAAATTAAATAGCCAGATTTTAATGGCACAGCAAACAGAAAACAATAACAATCATTTTATGCAATTCACATAAAGTGTCTCATTTTTAGTCAGTGAATTTATTTTCTAGAAGTGATGTCCTGTGAACAATGAAAGGGTGTTTTGAGTGATGAGCAACATTCCAAAACTGACGGTGGCAGGAAAGGGTCCATCAAGTCAACTTATGTCCCCTTATATTCGACTACACAGTAGATTAACCATACTCAGTAAACTCCTGTAACAGCACTATTTAATGACATGCATTCTAACGGCACACACAGCACATTTGCTTTTATATTCTCGCAAAATAATACTTTGTTATAACGGCACTCTTAAATCCCTTAGGGTAACATTATAACAGTCTCTGGGTCCATCAAGCCAACATCTGCCCCCTTATATTGTACTCTTGGGCATTACCTATATATACATCAAAATTAATGTTTGGGTTCTTTAGTATTTATCAGATAACATAGGGATTGTGAGCAAGTTTCTCATTAAGTGCTCCACCAGTCCCGGCCCAGGGTTCTTGGCTCCCCGAGCAAGCTGAACTTCAGTACCCTTTAAGGTATAGTATTATTTATTTATTTATTTACTTGCCTCACCACACTTACCTTCCTTCCCAGGCTCCAGTTATTGTGAGCCCTCTATCTCACCAAACTAGCTAAGGCTGGTCATTGGTCATGAGAATTTCTTTTGCCAATTGTTTCACTTAGTTTCACCACAACAGAAAGTATTTCACTGTCAGATATCCCTGAAAAAACAGGATCAGGCCATCTTACCAAGGGCGAGGGGGTTTGAAAGTTAAAACCATAGAGAGGCCAGAGATCAAAGGGTCACTATGAACAGTCACAGCTTCAGCACTCCATAGTCCCTTACTTGACAACCAGATGTATGTCTTTTTGTCGCTCGCTCCCCTCGAACATTGGCAGTGGATGCCCATGCACAAAACCCTGCATGTTTGGAGATCTAAGACAGAAAACTGCCTTGCATTAAAATTTCTGCAATTTTTTCAGAGAATAGAACTTCTGGTATTCTCAGATCATAAAATATAAGATCTACAACATAGATTTTACTGTGAAAGAGCCACGTTTTACATACAAGAGTGGATCAATAAGTCTACAACCTGACAGTTATTAGCTGTTTTATCTATTTGATTAATATTCACCACTGAATTAAGTGCATTGAAAAATAAATAGTTGTTGTTTAAAATAAATGCTTTTTTCATTATTAGACTCTGGACTTATTGAATTTATATACCTATGTGTACCTAAGTGTGTTTGTTATGTGGATGTAAGGTAATCTGACAAAGGGGTGATCAATGAATAAATTACTTCTCTCACCTTTTGTTGGGTTGTGATTATTAAAAAAGGCACGCAGGCACAAACTAGTGACCAATTTAGTATACATTTACATTGTAAATTGAAACACCCCTCCCCCCTCCACTAAAATCCTATTTTGGAGGGGAATTAAAAAAAACAAAAAAAAAAAACATTTTCCTTATTCATTGAGGGGAGTGGTGTGTGCAAAATTTCAAATTTCTTCTATGAACGGTTAGGACTGGGCAAAGTCCAGATAAATAGATATATAGATAGATATAAATATCAGAACACATGAATAACCTAAATCCAGCAACAGTATTTAAACCAGTGTTTTGGGTAGCAGTGATTAAAAATTGTTAAAAACAACAACAAGGTCTCTGTGTGATCAAAAGGTGAGCAACAGTGGAAGAAATTTTGGGATCAACATTTCCACCCACAGGAGACATAATTTATTCGAGTACTTCTCAAACTTTTTTCACTTGTGACCCCTTTTAATCAGACAAAGATTTTCCCAACCCCTCACTCACTGCTAAACATAGAAACCAAATCTATTAATTTACCGCTACCCTTTGTGAGCCAATGTGCTGGCTCAAAGGGGAACTACTTTGAAGGAGATGGTGGAAACTATGAGAGAGTATGAAAGAGCAATTGAGAGATACACATTTTTTTGGTGTTCTTTTCACTCGGGTCCGAATCAAATTTTACTCACATTAAAAAACATTTCGGAAAACTAAAAAGTAGAAATTGTTGTCTACCAGCCAATCGGACCCGCACAGGAAATAGAAAAACTATATTTATGGATTCGAAAACAGTTCACCCAGTTCATTCGGCTTTCGTTGGGAGCTGAAGATAAAATCTTAGATGTTAGAAATATCACTAGTGGCGTTATCAAATGCAGATTTCGAGTTATTTTGCCAAATATGTGAACTACAATCAGATTAATCAATGACCCATTTTTGGCAGACCACTGGCAAATTGCCATACCTTCGCATCCCTATTTCTGTATAACAACTGATAGTTGTACTCCTTCCTTACCTTGAATGTGTTTTCCCTTGATATAAACCAGGGTCCTTATAAAACCTGTGCTCTTATCTTTTTTTGAATGAATCAAAAAGAATTTTCGGTTCAAGGCCGCTTGGTAGAACAAAACAAAGGGATGAGAATAACATTTCTGAGTAAAATAATGAGGAAAGAATTTATAAAAAATATCACAAATAATTACTTTGCCAGGCCTTCTCAGAAGAGAGATTATGATACAAAATGATTTGCCCTGTCAGCTGTGGCCTAGAATACGCTGACTGCATCCACTGCAAAGGGGTAAGACCCCACCAAACAGGGGCTGGTGCTTAGAATGCGCAGACTGATTGCAAGACTCTAGTTAAAAAAATAATCTTTCACCAAAGTCG
>VCCN01004835.1:1693963-1706966 GCA_006491835.1 Architeuthis dux
AACAGAACAGAATAAAAGAACTAGAACGATTTATAAAAATATTTAATGGCAGGCAGAAAGCCCCCTCAAAATTGTGGACCCATGCCAATTGGCCCACCTCTACTGACAGTCATCAAAATTAGCTCTCTCTCTCTCGCTCCTAAATGGACATTTTAAAAATGAAAAAAAGATAAAACTGAAAATTTAGTGAAAAGTACAGATCTACAATCATTGAAAACAATGTTGTATGCAGCCAAGGTCAGTAAAATCTAGAAACATCTGGATTGTTCTGGTTTTTGAAAAAAACAAGAGAAGAATGAAAGTTGCAAAACAATTGGTATAGATAGAACTGATTTTTTATTTTTTCAAAAGGGAGGGGCAGATTTTTTCCTTGCAACCATGAGCAAACAAAAGAACACAAACTTTACCAAAATTTTCTCAGAGCCAGACATATTTTTGCCATTAGAAACAAAAAAATTTTTAAAAATAGAAAAGACAAAAAAATTTTGCACAGATTTTTTTCTGCCTCCAATTTTTTTAAATCTCAAAAAAAAAAAAAAGAAAGAAAGAAAATGAGAAGCATCTTTTTTGCAATATTTTCTATTTTTCGTGTAGACAGAGACGAACTCACACATGTACACAGAGACTTTGAAACGTCAAGTTTTTTATGAATTCACATTAATCTCTTTATTACAGTCATATACATACAATCTGGACTGAGAAGACATTGCGTGCTGTAATGTCTTTAAGAGAAGTCAAAAGAAAATACCAAAGTCAGTCAAATAAGTAGAACCAGCAAAGATGGTAAATTTTAGTGATTGTGAAATAATTCAAAAGTGGTTGAAATCTACTGTCTGTGGTTAGAGAAATAGCTGAGGGGAAGGGGAGCTATTTGGAAACTTTTATAGTTTAAAGTTATAAATTATAGTTCACCTACTGCATTTCTACCAAGTAACCTGGCTTTATCATTTGGAGTTTTTGTCGTCTGCAAAGATTTAAAACATCACCTGACCTGAATGTTAAACAGTTTTAATCATTGATATAACAATTCAAAAGGACTAAAGAAATAATTATAAGTCTGAAAAGTATATCACACAGTAAGAGAGCAAAATATAGCAAATGAATGAGGCTGAGGCTGAAACCGTAGCAACTAAAAGGTCCTTAAAAGATACATTTAAACTATTTGTTGATGTTTTCACAGTATCTGCAATATCTGAACTGACCCACATTGCTCATTAATTCAAAGTTCAAAGTATAGGATCTATGTGGGCAACCCAAGCAGTGTCAACTGGACATTTTTCCACATCACAAACACAATCATAAGGAAGTAGTTTAATTTAAATTCTACAAACAAAAATCTTTTTTAAAATTTGCATCTGATGCCAATTCCTGAATCTGACTAAGACAACCATTCTCAACGGGGGCCATAGACAGAAACTAGCATTCCAAGGGAAATTATGAATCACTAAATAAAACAGTGTTGGTGGGCAGTGATCACTAAATAGTCCAAATTTACAAAAAACAAGTGAGAATGTTGGTGGACTAAGTGTTCAATTTAGCATAAACTTACATTGCATATTGAACCACTCACTAAAAACTTATTCCGGGGGGGGGGGTTAAAAAAACCTTTTCCCTACTCATTGAGGGGAGTGCGTGTCCAAAATGTAAATTTTCCACTATGAACGGTTAGGGCTGGGCGAAGTTCGGATACATATAAATGTCTGAACACATGAATAACCTAAACCCAGCAACAGTATTTAAACCAGTGTTGTGGGTAGCAGTGACTAACAAAGATATATTTGTACATACATGAATTGCATAAATAATAATTCAACCGTTGGGGTTATTTTTCACCAATTAAGTGATGGTGCAGGTCTATTCATTGCAAATTTTCCCTTTTCATCAAATCTCACTAAATGATCGAGAGGGGCCCCCTAAATCACTAGCTACGATGGCATCGGTAAACTAGTAGAGAATAATAAACTAGTAGAGAATAATACTAGAAGTTAAAGAGTTACTAATGCAACTGCATTTTTTGTTTCAAATCTTTTTGTTTTTTAATGTTTTAACATAATTAACGCAAGCCTCCAAATATCAGAGTTTTTGTTCAGTTCAAATAGAATCGATTTATTGAGCTTTTTTTGCTAATTGCTCTTAAATTATTGGAAATTATTTTAAAATGATACCCTCAAGTTTACTGAGGTTTTTGGATCATTTTCCCCCACAGCCCGTAAATCCACATTATTGTTTAACATGTCTGGGTAACCACTCTCTTGGTTTTTTTAACCAAATCCCAGCATAAATTTTTAAAAATCTGTCTACTGTAAATGCTGGCATATGTTGACCCGAAAACTAAGGTGTTAATTCAAGTTTAGTTCAATATTTGCCGGATCAGTTGACTCAGCAAAATAAGGCAGAATTGTGTCCATCAGTGTCAAGTTCATAGGGTCTAAACCAGTATCCACCCTTTCCATTTATTAAGTTGCAACAAAGAATAATTTCAAATAATAACTTTATTTTACGTATAATTAGACAGCTTGATACTAAGAATTAGTTTAATTTTATAATTGTACAGCTGCTGCTGTGTATTTGTTACTCAAAGAAAGCAAGCAAAAATAATTAGAACACATCATTTGAAATTCCAATGTATTACATAAAAAATAAGGATTCTGCTATCGTAACTGATATACACATCAATGTGATCTCCGTTTTTGTTTTTTTGCTTCTTGTTCTTTGACTTTTGGGTCTATTAGTGAGAGAGCACATCTTAAATCATTCTCAACTTGGAGCTTATTTCGAGCCTTCAACTTGATAGATAGAAGTGCAGAAAACCCTATCTCTAGACTGGACTTTTATTTTTACCTAATGGCCTTATTCCCCTCTTGGATTACCCAAATCCAGGTTGGGAACCACTGGTCTAAACAGACTAACAAAATGAGGGAAAGTTGCTTAAAAGGTTGACTTATATGCTGGCATATATAGCATGTATTCAGTAACTGAATTGTCTCCAAATACAGTATTTTGGTTATTTTTCTTCAGTGTTGCCAATTTAGATCTAAATTTAGATAATTCTAAAGAACAGAAGTCAAGGGAGATAATTTATAGAAACTATGAAGAAAGATCTATAATCTTTTATTTATTTTTTATTAGATTTCTTGAGAACAGCTGATCAAAAACCTTCAAACTCAACATTTTACAGCCTTGTCTACTGATTAATATATCTGGCAAATTCCGACTTCATACAATGGCCAGTTGTCAAGTAATCATGGTGCTTACACATAGATTTCTTCAACTGTAGTTAGATAATCAACAAATAATATTGCAGTGAGGTCATCACACCTCCTGGGGCATAAAATAGGACAGGCCCACTTGAAAAACCTCTTGGGGATTATGGATGTATGTTGTACTCTGGTTGGTCACTTGAGGTGCTGAATTACTAAATATTAGACCAATCAAGAATCAACATGATTTTTGGATGCAAGATAAAAGGATGTGGTGCACTTTTTCCCCCACCAGCAGATAAGTAGAAAGAGTTTTGTTTATAGACTTTGAACAGACTTTTCTTTCTTTCCTTCCTTGAACGACACAGCTTTGTATATCAAGTCGTGTTCAGAGAAATGGAAGTTTAGTCTGTTGCCCTTTAATAATACCATTTTGTTTCCTTTGCACCCCCACACATACATATACATGCAAATATACACATACACGCAAACATACACACACAAACAAACAAAAACAAACACACACATATACACACAAACAAAAACAAACAAAAACAAACACACATGTATATATATACACAAACACGCTGTAGTATTTGTTGGCAAATGTCTTCCGTTTTGTAGGGTTTTCAAGCGTTGGCCACAACAGCTGCAGAAATGACAAATATGTCTGGATGCTGTAAGCAGAAAAACTTTCCCCAATATAAATATATTATTTAACAACTAGCATACTACCCATAAAAAATTATGGGATTATTTATGTATGGATCGGCACTTCTGCCTTGAATCAGAGTATTTGTACGCTCTGCCTAGGATCAGAATGTACAATCTGTACGCTCTGCCTAAGATCAAAGTGTCACTCCCTGGCACCTCTTATCAGGATCAGAATGTAGTATCTGTGCACTCAAGGAAATAAAGAATATATATATATATATTTTAAAATGCCCGTGATATATATTAAACAGAAACAACTACATATACTCATATTTACAACATATTTATATATATTTATGACACTAGACAAAATAATTCCTGAAAAGCTTTTTTTGTCTGACACTCATCAGAGGAGAACTGTCAGATGTAATGCCGATTTGGAAAAAAAACAAAACATTGTTTAGGAGATTTAAAATCACATCACAACTTGTCTTAAATCATGACGTCTTGGATTCTTGTTCTAAAACGTGCTCGAAAGTCAGTTAAATAGTTTTAGCAAAAAAACAAATTTTTTCTGTCTGCACAATACCGGCTTTTGGGTTTTAATGCAGATCGACTCCAAAACACCAAGGTGGAAAGAAGATCTTGCTAACTGATAATTTTGAAGCAATCCTCATTATAAGCTTCTGCACATTCATACATAGCCAGCCAGACCAACTAAGAAACTGAAGAAACTTAGGATCATGTTCCCCTCGAGCACCCTAAATTATTGCAAATCTAAAAGGATGGATTTTTCCTTGACACCGGTGACAGATTCTAATATGTATAACAATTATGTTTCCATAGATAATACACACCAGGATTTTTCAGTTCAAAATATTTAGGAAAAAAATGCGGATCATACATGTGGAAATATGGGAGTTACATTAATTTGTACAGCAATACCTTGACTAGTGATGTACCGGAATATCAATCCGGTCGGATATCCGGTGCTGGATTCACTTGGTGGCAGTGATAATTTTTGGTGAATCCGGCGCCAGATATTGGCCTTTTGTCTAGTGTCATAAATATATCATCATCAGCCATTATAAGTCCACTGCTGGACAAAGGTCTTTCCCATCTCCTTCCATGACAATCTACCTTGTGCTAAACTCTGCCACGTCTTACCAGCAAACTTTTATATCTTGTCCCTCCATCTTGTGTCTGGTCTTTACCTACTTCATTTACTTTCCCATGGGCACCAATCGGTTAGTCTTTTCCCACATCTATTATCATCTGTTCTTGCTAGGTGGCCAGCCAATCTCAATTTTTGCTGCTTAATTAGTTGTATTGCTCTTTCCATGGCTCTCCGAGTTGGTTTTCAGCTCATTTGCTTAATTTCCATGTTTCACATCCATAAATCATCGCTGGTATTATGCAACCATTGTATACGTTCGCTTTAAGCACAAGTTGCTCTTCAGAATGTCACTATTCATACCAAATGCTTTCCAACCTATCGTTATGCATCGTTTTATTTTGCAGTCATGGTCTTCTCTAGCTTTATTACCTGTCCTAGGTAGATGTATTCATCAACCTCTTCTAGAATCTCACCTATCTTTATGGCCTTTTTGGGGACTTTATCGTTGAACATTACTTTTGTCTTTGTTCTATTCATCTTTAAGCCTACTTTTTTACTTTCGATCGGTTAGCAGGTTTTGTAATTCTTCGGATGCTTCCGATGTCAAATAAATAAATATGTTGTAAATATATATGAGTATTTGTAGTTGTTGCTGTCTACTATGTATCCACTAATCATGAGCATTTTAAAATTCTGTATCCCCAAAAGACTTGAAAAATGTGACTCCACGCGTGATGTAAATAATTTGATTTTACGTGTTTTGTCAACAGAATTTTTCTTATTTTTTTTAAACAATCTTTTTTCTTTTCCTTTCCACATTTATAAAAACATCTAAAAACATCTAGAATCTAGGGAAGTTCATCGTCCAAAATTATCGCACTTGTTGTGAGGACATTACAATTTAGCATAAACTTACATTTCAAATTGAGCGCCCCCTAAAAACCTCAAATTTCAACCCACTAGCTCCATTGGTGCAGCCAGTAGACATCATACATACATAGCCAGCCAGACCAACTTAAAAACTGAATAAACTTAGGATCAGGTTCCCATTGAGCACCCTAAATTATTGAAAATCTAAAAGGATGGATTTTTCCTTGACACCGGTGACAGATTCTAATATGTATAACAATTATGTTTCCATAGATAATACACACCAGGATTTTTCAGTTCAAAATCTTCAGGAAAAAAATACGGATTATACATGTGGAAATACGGGAGTTACATTAATTTGTACAGCAATACCTTGACTAGTGATGTACCGGAATATCAATCCGGCCGGATATTCAGTGCCGGATTCACTTGGTGGCAGGGTTATTTTTTTGTGAATCCGGTGCCAGATATCCGACCGGATTGATATTCCGGTAGATCACTAACCTTGACCGAACTACATCAAAAACCTGCACTTATTCAAGATATTGCTGTATTCATTTTTAATAAATCACCCGATTTAGAATTCCGCAAAGATAGTTTTGTTCCTTGAACTCTGTACAAGTACATGTGAACTTTATGAATTGCATTTCTGTTTTTTTTGTTTACGTAGGAAATTTATTTAAATTGTGATTTATTCATCATTTTTTTAAAAATTGAAGCAGCAGCAGCAGCAACAAAAAGTTCAAATTTCTAAAACTTTGAAGGGTTTAACCTGTTCACGGCCACAAAGGAGATAACTCGTTTTAGAAAGTTGTCAGTCGAGAAATGTTAGAAACCATCAACATCAGCATAGATTTCTTCAGTTTTCAAGTGGGTCTAGCAGGTTGGTGGGCTAGCTATGTATGTATTGTGCATACAGGCAGCACCAATTGAGCTAGAGGGCTGAAAATTTAAACATTTACTTGTCTAGAAAAAACTTCTTTTTTTTTTCAAGATCTCCCCCTAAAATAGGTTTTTAGTGAGGGGTTCAATTTATAATGCAAGTTTATGCTAAATTAGTGTCCGGCAGCATTCACGGTTGTTTTTTTGAATTCAATCTTTTTTTAGTGACCACTGACCCCCCCCCCAAAAAAAAAGGCGTGAGAAGTAACTTATTCATCAATCACCCTTTTTAACAATTCAAAATAAAATTGAAGCGTTTCAGTTTTGTTAAGTAAGTATTTTGAGTTATTCCCCTTAGGCAGGGGAGTGCTTATCCACTTCCGTTGTTTTACGTTCTGGTGAATGAGCAGCCATATTGTTATTGTTATTAGGAGATCAGAGGAGAGACACGTGTGAATCATTGATTGCGGTCATTGTATGAATAAAGGATCTGTGAGTACGTCTTTTGTTGCATTGTTAATCTGTTAATATCTGTCATTAAACCAACCTTACAAGTTTTAAAGTATTAAATTATTTTCCAACTAAATTGAAATTCAGGTATTTTCGAAACTTTGCCCTACGCCACTATCGAAAATAATGTCCAGATTTTGTTTTGCTGAATGCCTTAATAGAGGCAATGTGTACACCCTTCCTCTCTCCTACACCCTAGTTTCCTGTACACCCCAATCTCCGACGACTCAACCTAACATACCATCATCACCTTTCTTTGGGTCTGGGAACACTCAAAAATTGTTCCCATATAAATTAATGGAAATTGCTTCTTCGCTTTATGCCATTTTGACTTAGGAAATTTTATAGGAATGCCAAGTATAGCGGAGAGGAAACCTGTATACTAGTTTCAAAAGATGAGTGCATATCACAACATACCCATCTGACCTCCACTTGCCCTAAACCCACCAACATAATCAGCTGGAAATCTGAATATTTAATAATCTATTCCCCTGTTTGAGCTTGAACTCTGATGAACACCAATTGCATTTAACCCATAAGACCCAGTTCTACATGAAGGAACATTATATGGGATTCTGGGTAGGCAAATTGACACACAGCCACATGACTGCACCAGGATGTTCTGTAGGTGTCACTTAGTACACTTCACAAGTTAAAATCAAGGATAAAATATAATATTATATAAGAGACTGTGCAGATCAATTAAATTGTATGTGACACCGGTGTCACAGTGGGTTCTTATGAGCTAATAGAGACTGAATGGTGTCAAATATCATTTTCCATGCACCTTGGGGAAGAATGAATCATTGGAACCAAACTTAAAATTGATTAAAAGAATCTTGTCAACAGAAACTAAAAATGGGAAAACAAAAATAAATCGAGTTGATGACAGTGATTAATTTTTGACAAGTATTTCTTTCACCACTATTTCTGTTGCTTTCTATAACAACTCCCAAAACGTCATTCTACAATAGTTACAGAGCTGCATGGACTGGAAATAAAGAATTAGCTGATTACAGTTTAGGCAAAAATATCACCTCTGACGCAAGAGAAACAGTCAATATTTTTTAGGAGGGTTAAAAGAATTTCCTTTTTTTTTGTTTTTTTGTTTTGTTTTTTTAAATCAGCCAATTACTTCCAATTCAAAAATAAACACCAAATCACCAGACAAAACAACCTAGATCTGCAGACAAAAAAAAAAACAAAAAAAAACACACACACAATTCACAGGAGAAAAGAAACCAATCAGTTTTAACGGGAATCCTGGGAAGTCAACCGGGAAATTTTCTCAAGCACGAAAAGCAATTCTCATGGTTTAATAGAAGTTAACAGTCTTTCGAGTATATACAAGAATGAGCTTCCCTCACTCCAAATAAAAGAATTTTCCAATGAATTTACACAACTACAGTAAATCCCAGCGCAATGGTTTACTGCACTTGATATGTTATGGGAAACAACCTCAAAATAGCGTATTTCCCCACGTCAGACGCTATTTTTTTCAGTCTCAAAAATCCGGCCAAAGGTTATTTTTTTTTATGCCAATACAGTGTTTAGTTATTCATTAAGCATAGCTTAATTTTGCAACAAGTACGGGGCAGCCTGTGAGGATCAAACTCACTATTCAGTAGTAATGATCTTCAAGACTAACTTGCTCACCATTACACAATGACGAGGCACCAACCAATTTAGTGCATACATGTACCGTATATTCTGGTATACAAGATGGACAGTTAATTTATGTTTAAAAATATGCAAACAGGTCTGCTTAGTCACTCAATAGAAACTGTCATGTTACCAACATCTTTTGGCAACATTTTGGCAACAAATGTCATGTTAGCATCATCTTTTGGCAACATGCTGTGTTGGGTGATAAAGTTACTTCTCTCACCTTTTTTCAAATTTTACCCTATTTCCCCCCATGTCAGAGTATGAGTATATATATATATGAGGCCTATCCTAACCAAAGAAAGGTAACCTATACAAGATAGTAAACTGAACTCCTGTATATGACCTCTGAATGAAGTATATAAATTATACTTAAATAATAGTAATTAAACAAAAGTATCATAAAACTAGCATTCCAAGGGAAATTATGAATCACCGCCACCCATATATGCTGTGTTAGGGGTGATCAATTAAAATGTTGGAAAAAAAGGGTGATCAATGAATAAGTTACTTCTCTCACCTTTTGTTGGACTGTCATCACAAAAAAAAGTCTGAATTTTCAAAAAACAAGTAGGCACAAATTTGTTACTAATTTAGCATAAACTTACATTGCATATTGAACCGCCCTCTAAAAACCTATTATGGGGGGGGGGGGTTCAAAAAACATATTCCCTACTGATTGAGGGGAGAGTGTGTGCAAAATTTCAAGTTTCTACTATGAACGGTTAGGGCTGGGCAAAGTCCGGATACATATAAATGTCAGAACACATGAATAACCTAAACCAAGCAATAAATCAGTGTTGTGGCTAGTGGTGATTAATAATTTTAAAAAATTCATTCCCATATCAGTATACAAGCCAACAGACTAGTAGTAATTTAAATGTTGTAGATCAATATTACCAATATTTTCACTTTCCTCAAATGACCCTGACTGTTAGTGGTCAAGGAGATCTACAAATCACTAATCCACCCACAAAACATCTTGGTAAGGTAGGTGAAACTGCCGAGACCTTAATTTTACGTTTAATCTTTTTGTTCAAAATCTTCCAAGTCAAAATAAGAGCGCATCCCTGAGGCCAGAGCAACCTCCACACAGGTGGGTGGGGGGGGTGTACAGAACATTTCTTTGCTCAGCACCGTTCTGCCGAATCAAGGAATCATTCGTCACTACAAGAGTAATCACATTAGAAACCATTCCCGTTTTCACATATCTTATCACTTAGTGAGTGGGCATGCAAAAAAAAGAAAATATTCTGTGCACTAAGATAATGTGATGAAACATTTAATGTACTACTATTATTGACTAATACTACTACTAGTGAACAAATAAATAACACAGATTAAGTACAAAACAAAAGAAGTGATACAGGAATCCAGAGTTTAAATATCTCCATTTAATATGTCAATGACTACATTAAGGGAAAAGGTATGGGTGCCGCTAATAGCAATCTCCTCCTCGGGTAATGGGTTAAGAGTTTAAATCTTATCTGAAGCTAACAGTCTTCAAATTTCTCAGATGAAGGATTCTCAATTATTACCAATGTTTTAGTAGTCTTTTTTTCCATCTCATTTCGTTTTAGTGCAAATCAGTGATGGAAATAACTTTTAGGATCTAGGTATATAGTAAGGCTGGATTTGGGGACACTAGGTATACAGTAATGTCTCCATTAGTAGACACTGAACATAACCTGGAAATTGAAAAGTAGGTAGACTCAATAACCCCCCATTTCCACCATTAGAGCAAATATGAGGTCATTATTCTGCAACCATTAAGTGAGCAGCATGGATGAGAAATAAAGCATAAGCCTCTGGTGAGATTTGAACTCACCTTCCTTATCTTTGGGAGCCATCTTACTGTGACAGTGCCTGACCAATTAGGCCACAAAGGCTTCACCAGAAGATGTCGCTCAAATAAGCCATAAAACTGCCTTCTTTTTGTCTCCAATCTCCTCTGCACAGCCATGATGTTATTGTTTTATTTATACTGATCCTAGGGGAGCAACACTTTGATCCTAGGTCGAGCGAACATATACTCTGATTCTAGGAGCAGGGAGGAGAAATAAAGTGCCAATCCATACATAAATAAATAATCCTGTCATTTTTGATGGGTACTCTGCTAGTATAATCATGAAAAAACAACACTTGTCAGATTAACATTTTTTTTAATTAGAAGTGGAAGTTGCTTCAGTATGAGATTTGTATTTCTGATGGCAGCTTTTCAACTTATGGCTCCGTCTCACGTATCTTGTTCTGAAAGGAGCCACTTGTAACAAATCAAGTTGGTGATGTATATAAGATACTGCCACAAAGGACAACAACAAAAAAAAAAACAACTGGCTCGAAATCATTTTTTATTTTGCTGTATCAGAATACATATATTTACAGATTAGACCTTGTTCTTCCCACAGAACATGCCACATCCATGTACACAAAATAAAAACATAAAGAGCTGTCAGTTGGGAAAGTCTTGCTGTTCCTCCCAAAGATGTTTACATCATCGCAAGATTAACCAATGAGAATCAAGCTTTCAACACTTTAAACAGAAACTGCTGACTGCTTAGATCAACAAAATCTGAGAACCTTCAAAAAGGTTATGAATGGCAAATAATAAAAAAAGGTCACAGTTCAATGGTTACAAATATACAGGTCTGCACAGAAAGTATCCACCAATTTGATATTAATGAAAAAATAGCCTACCTAGGGCAATAGTGCCTTAGCCCAGTGGTCTCCAACCTTTTTTCACAATACGAACCCCCAAATATTACTGAGACACTTAGAAAGAACCCTTAAACTTGATAATGTGTTATTAATGTTTTACCTAATAATATATGTACACATCTTTTTGTTTTCCTTTATTAAAAACTATACCATTTTTATAAAAACAGCGCACTTTAAATTAATAATGAAAATTTATATAAACAGTACCTAACAATCTCTGGAGAGCAGAAATGATCGACATTGTTCACAAAATGAAATTTTTGTCAAAACTGAAATGTTTTATGTGTTATTAATGTTATGTTATTAACAATTTTGATCAAGCTTCTCTGTCAAACCTTACTCGCGTACCCTGTCTGAACCCCTTTTTTTATGAACCCCCAAAAGTTTTCACGAACCCAGGTTGGTGCCAACTGCCTTAGTCGTCATCAAAGACCCATCTCTTTGGCAGCACCTCCCTACTAAAATAAGTGGGACAGCATCAGGATGACACATCAGTTACCTGGGGTTGTGTGCATGTACCCAACATAATAAAAACATCATGGATCATGAGTAGGGAACGTGTTCCCAAAATGTATGGTTAACTGGGCTCTGGTGAAGCCTCCAATGGGCCTAGCAAGCTGGAAGTGGATTATAAAACATTGCTCCAGAACAGACTAACAAAATAACATGATCGCCTTCCCCACCTCAAGTACAAGTGAAATCTTTAAAAAACAAAACACGTCTGCTTAGTCACTCAATAGAAATCGTCATGTTACCAACATCTTTTGGTAGCATGCCTTGTTGGGAGGTGATCAATTAAAAAAGGGGTGACGAATGAATAAGTTAGTTCTCTCACCTTTTTTCATATTTTCAAAAAACAAGCAGGCACAAACTAGGGATCAATTTAGCATAAACTTACATTGTAAATTGAACCCCCCACTAAAATCCTATTTAGGAGGAAGATTTTTTCTAGACATTAAGAAGTAAATGTTTAAATTTTCAGCTCTCTAGCTCCATTGGTGTGGTCTGTACGTATGATATATACATATATAGCCAGCCAGCCGGACCAACTCAAAAACTGAAGAAATCTATTTTGACAGTTTTGGTTTACGGTTTCTAACAGACTGACAAAATAACATGGTCGCCGTCCCCACCTCAAGTACCAGTGATAATTAGAAATTAAAATGTTCAGAGTTTGTTAGTTATTGTGTTTTTACATACTGTGTGGCGTCTATTGCTTTTGGTTAAATTTGTTCAATACATTTTGGAAGAAGGAGACATAGAACTTTTAATGTAAAATCACAAGAAAAGAATAACAAAAACAATGTAACACATTGTTTTAATTAAACTTTGACTAGTTGTTACCTTAAATAATGTGTTACAATTACTTCAACCAATAATAATAATA
>VCCN01004835.1:1764747-1775757 GCA_006491835.1 Architeuthis dux
TATATATCTATATCTATATCTATATATCAATCAATGATCCCACAGCCTAATGATGAAAAAAGCATTTATTTTACCCACTGGATTATTACGGGGCCAGGATGCTAGCCCAATACTCAAGATGACTTACAGGACCAAACGGCTCCAACTTCCCTACTATTTACCCACAGTTAAGGGGTGAAGTGGATTCATGCCTTTCCCATGGGGCATTGAACTGAAAGCAAACTGTCCCAGCTGGAAAACCTTTCCTTTTTATTTCTCTCAAAGGATATTTACTAACAATAATCAAATACAGTAAACTCTTGTTCTAAAGCCACTATTTAATGACAGATGCATTCTAACACCACTATTTAATGGCAGAAACGTTCTAACACCACTATTTAATGGCAGAGACGTTCTAACATTACTATTTGATGACAGACACATTCTAACCCATTTTGTTTTTTATATTCTCACAAGACTATTTAGAACATTTTACCATTTAGAACATTTTATTTTAGTGTGAAAAAAGTAGTACAATTGTATATACAAGCAGACATCATAATCATATTTACACAATATCTAAACCTTTTACAAGTACACATAACAATCATTAAACCATTGAGGTGGTATAATAAACATCATAATTCTTCATCATTTGATAGCATTACATATTCCGGTAATCTATTCCAAAGTCTCACTGTTCTATTGCTAAAAAAGAATTTTTTGATATTCAATCTACTTCTATTTGCTTCTACCATATATGTGTGGCCTCAGTCCCTTGTTCCCCCTTCTAGTAAAAAATACATCAGGGTTTACTACTTCTAAACCATGCATAATCTTGAACATTTCTATTAAGTCTCCCCGATCTCTCCTATTTTCTAACGATGTTAATCCTAACACTTTTAGCCTATCCTCATAACTCATAACCTTTTATTGTCAGAGTTTAGTTTGCAGCAGTAGCACATGAAGATTTGTGTGCATTATTTTAAAAACTACAATTAATAAACCCTTAAAATGACCCGTGTATGGGGCATTAGACAATGAAAGTGCAGTAAAAAGTCATTTTTGTCTGTACTTTTGTAGTTTTTCATTATTAATACACTTCTTATAAAATGCACTTGTTATAACGGCAAATTCGTTTTAGCGGCACTCTTAAATCCCTGAGGGTGCCATAACCACGGGAGTCTATGTATCTGAGGTCAGAAGGTTTATTGTGAAGTAGAGGAGAAGATTTAGTTAGAGCGTCCAATTTCACTTGATTTCTTTTATGGCCTTCGGGTGTTTGTTCGATGCTCAGTGTTGGATAGAAAAAAAATAAATGAAGTACAGACTTGTCAAATGTCTTATTCTTGGCAAAATCTTAAAAAGAAAAAAAAAAAAAGAAAATTGTTCTTGATACAAATCCATCACGTCTGTTTCTATCAATTCAATTCCAGTCGTCCACACCCACCCCACACCAAAACCCCCGCCATATTCACAATTGCAACAAGTAAATCCAATTCTTCTTATGGATGGTTTTAAGATGGCGGTTCTCCTAGCCAACTGTACTAAACCTACAATTTTTTACATATATTTTCTGGCTACTGACTTAGTGGTTCTCAAACTTTATTGCATCACGGCACACTTACGTGGCACACCAACTGTAAAAATGAAATGAATTAGACAAAAACATTCCATAGTCAATGAAAGAAACTTTTATATCCGCACACTTATATACATACTCATCTGCCCTTTTTCTTTCTATCTGCTCATAAAAAGATTCAGATCTCACAAAATCCAGTGATAAAAGCACTAGATTGTCAACACTGTGGCGGAAGAGAGGTAGATATAATACCCATACTCGACACATTCAAGGCTCGAAATACATGTTTGCTTATTTGAAAAAAATGTATGCGGCACGCTTGTGAAAGTGCCGCGGCACACAGTTTGAGAACCAGTGGTCTAGGAGTACAAGGTCTGTCCGGAAAGTATTCAGCCATTTATAATTAACAAAAAAAAACAAAAAAAATTAAAAAAATAAAAACGCTGACCTACGGCATCTTAGTTCCTGTCAGAGTACTCACCTTGGGACCTCAAACGCTTATCCCAGAATTCCTTCCACTTTTCAAACCAATCTGCCAAGTCCTCTTTCAAGATTGCTATCATGCCTTGTCACATTCTCCTTAATCGCATTGAAAGTCTGATATCTCCATTTCAACGTCGATTTTAGCTTTGGGAAAAGCTAGAAGTTACAGGGAGCCAAATCTGGATTGAAGGGTGGCCGACAAACCCGAGTGGCGTTGGTGACGCAATGTTTTGCAAAAAACCCTTGATGCATATTTGCTGATCATTGTGAATGCAACACAGACAGAGTACAACAAGCTTACTCAACAGTGTTTCACTGCCAAATTAGTAACTCCAAGGGAGAGTGTCGGTTCATGTATGCACAGTGATTTGTTGCCAAGTTGTATCAAGGCTGCGCAACCAGTTCATGAGGTATTCAAAATAGCAGGATGCTTTCCAGACAGATAAAGTAAATTCCCACTTATTCCTTCTTAAATTCTTTCCTTACCCCCCTCCACCTACTCCCCTTTTTCCGCACCTCCCCGACTGCTGAGTATCCCCTTTCCCCCCCAACCTCCCCGACTGCTGAGTACTCTCCTTTTCCTTTATTTCACATTTAGATTCTTACAAACAAGGCAGGAGTATACCTCCTAACTTGACAACCACCATTAAATTAGACTAACAAATATCAACCAAAATTGACAAGCACAAATAAAGAAAAAATAGCATTCCAAGGGAAATTATGGATCACCACCACCTATATATGCTTCTTTTTAAATTGGCAGTGGTGGTGGGCAGTAATCACTAAAAAGTCTAAAATTTCAAAAAACTAGTGAGAATGCTGCTGGGCACAAACTAAGGGTTCAATTTGGCATAAACTTACATTGTAAATTGCACCCCCACTAAAAAACAATTTATGGGGGGAATTTTTCAAAAAACATTTTTCCTGTTCATTGGGGGGAGTGTGTGTGGAACATTTCAAGTTTCTACTATGAACAGTTAGGGCTGGGCGAAGTCCGGATACATAGATAGATACATATAAATGTCAGAACACATGAATAACCTAAATGCAGCAACAGTATTTAAACCAGTTTTGTGGGTAGTGGTGATTAAAAAGTTTAAAAACAGATAAATAAATATTGGTCCAACTAACTTAAGGTAAAATAATTAAACTCTTATCATACCTGTCGCCTCTCTGTATGAAATTGTTGTTCAAGTTTGTGTCAACTCCATTTTTATTCATAATCTCTTTCTCGACACTCAGAGTCCACACATCCATACACCAGAGCCTCTAATGACCACTGCAACATGATCCTTGATAAATTCCACTCACTCAGACATGTACACACACATACAAAGGAGATTAGGCTATATTTATGACAACCACAAGTGGGGCCCAGCATGAAGATGACAATGATTAATGACAACCTCCGCTTAATTAACATCTTGGAATCAGTATATAGGTCGGTTTGTTTTGCTCTTTTTCCATGATGACGCTTGTACCTAAGCAATTTCAGTTTTTCTTTTCACATTGTCAACTACTAATATCAAACTGTCAGATAATCCATATCCATACACTGAGATAGATATATATATATATAACACGAGAGGAAAAAACATTTCCAGACCCAAACAGGCTAACGTGACCCCCCCCCACACACACACTCTTTCTTGCAACAAAGATTCCCCCCACATATGCACACACGCTGACATCTCCACAGTATATCAACAACACACCAAACCTTAATATTCTCTAACACACATACAGGCTAACATTTTCACACAATATTAATAAATCACTACTACCATCCACACATTACCCCCCCCACACACACACACACATTTCCCCCAAACATTTTGACCATAGAATGTACACTGAGGTCAACTAAAGTTTCCACTGCCAAATTGCTGATAAAATCTAGCAACACAAACTCTCAAGATGGAGAGATTTACCACCAACACAAGCTCACTCACTCAATACTAAAAACATTCATTCATGCAGACACATCATTTTCTCAGACTTTCTTTTGAAAATGACCTAATAAGTCGAAACATGTTAAGGTATTAAATAATCTCCACATTGTCTTTTCCTAGCATCATTATGTTGATAACATTTATCCTTTTGTACACACACACACACACACACACACATCAAATCTTGTCTGCGAGAGAACCCTTTTTAAAAAAATATTTTCCAAGTACCAGTCTGAAGAATGCATTGAAGCATGAAACACTAGTGTAACTGGTCATCTTCAACCTTTTTCCATGTATATAGGTTGATCCTATAAAAACCTTTCGTAAGCCGAAATGGCATAAAGCAAAGAAGCAGTTACCATTAATTCATATGGGGAAATATTTTGAGTGTCCCCAGACTTAAAAAAATGGTGATGAAGGTATGTTAGACTGAGTTGTCAGAGGTATAATTGACTGGGTTGTAGGAGAGAGCGGAAGAGAGTGCGTGCTGCCTCTGCAAAACAAACACTGACTTTTGAAAACTGGCAATTACGTATATATACATATGTATAATAATGGATAAGGATATCCGACAAGATATAAATGTATATATATACATATCTCTATGAATCTAAAACTAACAACTCATGGCTTAAATAGTTACATATTTCAAACTGGTGTCAAAGGTCAGAGTTAAATTCCAGACTATGAAAAGCCAGGATTTCAAATGCAGATTTTCTAGGCAGGCATGCTCTCTTCACCCGGAAGAATGTATTACACCAATTATCCTTGCCGAACTCCCGTACCATTCGACTCGGTGCAGTACTAAGCTCTCCTCTGTTTAAGAGACAAAATTCAGAAACCTATTTCAACATTACTTTTGGGAAGTTACAAAAAGAAAATAATATAGGTATATATTAACATAAGCTTTCAGACAACAACTAGCTCACAAAAGTTACAAAAAGAAAAGATATATATTTACAGGGTGTCCTAAAAGTATACCTCCATCAGGCAAAAATGTATTTATTGTTAAGTATCATGAGTTATTCCCCTTAGGCAGAAGAGTTATTATCCACTTCCGGTAAGGGGCACTGTTTTACGTTCTGGTCAACGAGCAGCCATATTGCATTGTTTTTGTTATTAGTAGATCAGGGAGCTCAAGAAGCCAGGTGTGTGAATCAATGACTGTGGTCATTTTATGAATAAAGGGCCTGTAAGTACATTTTCTGTTTGCATTTTTAATCTGTTAATATCTGTCATTAAACCAACCTTACATTTATTACAATAAATGCTCAAATTGATGGCCTTGGACTGTTTGGCACTTGTGTATATGCTGAATACAAGAACATTGAATGTTTCTTAACCCATAAGAACCCACTGTGACTCGGTGTCACATACAATTTAATTGATCTGCACAGTCTCTTATATAATATTATATTTTATCCTTGATTTTAACTCGTGAAATGTACTAAGTGACATCTACTGAACATCTCGGTGCAGTCATGTTACTGTGTGTCAATTTGCCTACCCAGAATCCCACATAATCTTCCTTCAAGTAGAAAAGAGTCTGGGTTCTTAGGGGTTTTAATGTAGCAGAATTGATACAAGTAGAGAGGATTTTCTCCCTTAGAGATTGATGAATCTAGATTTTTGGGTATATATAGACAGATCTGATCTTATTATATTGTAAGGTTCTTAATCTCAATCCACTAATTCTGCATTTGACATGACTGACTTTATTTGTTGCTAGTCAGCCATGTCAAATGCAGAATTAGTGGAGAGAAATTAATAACCTTACAATATCAGGTGGTGTGTGGGACCCACAAACCCTGCAACTGCCTAAAGAACCCAGAAAAATCTAAAATGAATTTGCAGGGGGGTTGTGCCGTCGGACTTAGCGCCGCCACTGCAACATAATGATATTGTCAACTATTTCTTCATCCTTCTACAAAACACACTAATATAGGTATATCTGGGTTTTCAAAAGTTTGCTTCAAGCTACTTTTTCACTTTAATGAAATAGGAAAAAGTGAAAATAGCATTCAGCATTTGTTTCACATCAAGCCGTTATAAAGACAGTGCACACCTCTTTCTTTCTCTCCTATATCCCAATCTCCTGTACTTCCCACTATCCAAACAACTCAGCCTAACATACCATCACTATTTTTTTGGTCTGGGAACACTAAAAAAATGTCCACATAAATTAATGGTAATTGCTTCTTCATTTCATGCCATTTTGGCTAATGAAATGTTTAATAGGAACTCTCTACTTTTAGAGAGTGGAAAAAAATGTGTGTTTGTGTGTGTGTACAGGTCTGGTTAGTTACTCAATAGAAACCGTATTGTGGCAGCATGTCATGTTGGGGGTGTTCAATTACAAAATTTGAAAAAGAGGTGATCAATGAATAAGTTACTTCTCTCGGCTTTTGTTGGGCAGTGATCACTAAAGATTTTAAAAAAACAAGCGTGAATGCTACTGGATACAAACTAGGGACCAATTTTGCATGAACTTGCATTGCAAATTGAACCCCCTATAAAAACTTATTGGGGGGTTTCAAAAAACAAAAGAAACGTTTATTCTAGACATAAGGAGTAAATGTTGAAAATTTCAGCCCTCTAACTCCATTGGTACGGCTTGTATGCGTGATACATGCATAGCCAGCCAGACCAACTTGAAAACTGAAGAAACCTATGTTGACGGTTCTTTAACACACACACACACACACACACAGGTACAAGGTTTTTATAGGAATGCTTTACTTTCGGATAGGGGGATGGACCTGTATCCGATATCGTTTGATAATCTCATGGAGGAATGTTTCAGCAACTTGTAAGATTAGAAGCAAAATCTTTGAAGAATAACCCAGTTTTCTTCTTTTTTTTTGGTTGGCTTCTATTCAGGATGAAAAAAATGAGTCTTAGAGAAAATATGTACAAAAGAGTAAAAGATTTGTTGGCTGAATTTATTTTGCATGAAAGAAGTTTTTGGCATAAAAAGTATTTTTATAGTAACATCTTATTTCTAATTCACTGAATGTCCGTCCGTCCGTCTGTCTGTCCGTGACAGCCTACCACAAAAACTACTCGACATGAATCCATGAGATTTTCTGTAGGTAATCCTGTGAGCCCTAGGCAGGTTTTTAGCAAATTAATGTTTAAAAATGTTTACCTATAAAAAGGCTACTTCGGTTTAACTTTACAATTATTTTCTTTGGTACACTAGTGTCGTTTTAATTAACGATTTGAGGTGCATCCATCTATTTTCTATATTCTTATTTTTTCCCTTAAAAAATAAAAAAATTTAAAAAATTCTTTCTTTAAAATAAATTATATAATTAAAATAAATTACATTGTTTCTGTACCATAGTACCCCTTAGGTGGGGCTAAAAGAGTGGAAGATAGATAGAAAGATAGATCGATAAATAGAAAGATTGTCTTGGTGTAAAAAACGTCATTTAAGTGCGTAGAAATAAAAAGTTGGCCTAACCACACCATCGCTGTATGATTAACAAGTGAACATTTAGAATTTCAAAATAATGGCTATTGGAATGTTAACACGTTAAATAGGAATTTACAATTGGTAAACAATGATATTGGCCACGTAACATGTTGCCACATAATACGAATAATGTCATGCGTTTGTGATTGTTTCGCCTCCGCGCTTCTCATAATTAAATCTTTTGTAACAACACCCCCACCCCGAAACAACAGTTACCAGAAATTTCCATCTTTCTATTTATTTTATTGGTATTTTTTTTTTACAGTAATTGACTCCGCTGTTAAGTTGGTATTAGTTCTAGTAGTTATAATGAAACTTAAGATAAAAAAAATAAAAACTAGAATTCCAAGAGAAATTATGAATCACCGCCACTCATATATGCTGCTTTTTACCTTGTAAATTAAGCAGTGGTGGTGGTACAGTTACCTTGATGAAAATACTACCAGCATGGTTTGAATCATAAATTTATGATTTTATTTTTTTATTTTTTTTATTTTTAAAAACAGGTCTGGTTAGTCACTCAATAGAAACCGTCACATGATCAACGTTTTTTGGCAGCATACCATGTTGGGGTTGATCATTTAATATATTGGGAAAAGGGGTGATTTTTGAGTAAGTTACTTTTCTTAACTTTTTGGGGCTGTGATCACTAAAAAGTCCAAACTTTCAAAAAACAAGTGAGAATGCTGCTGGACACAAACTAAGGGACCAATTTGGCATGAACTTCCATTGTAAATTGAACCCTCCACTAAAAATCTTTTGGGGGGGGGAATTTTCAAAAAACAAAAAAAAGACATTTGTGCAACATTTCAAGTATCTATGAACGGTTAGGGCTGAACAAAGTCTGAATACATAGATACATATAAATGTCAGACCACATGAATAACCTCCGAGCATCCAAGTGGCCATATGTTCGTTGTTGCAGTCAGTGACTTAAGCCTCATTCATTTACCCATCCATTTCCCCTACTACCTCTTTCTAAAATTCTTATGTTCAGTTTCCCGGTTTTTCTAACGACACACATCTTCCCTAGAAGGAAATATACTAATTTTACAAAGCGGAAGAAGTAATTTTAACGGCTACTAGAAGAAAGGTACTCAGAAAGGCAATATTTTATACACTGAAATAACTATTGTATTTAACTCGAAAGATCCTCAACTACTTACCATAGCAACAGTTTCAGGGTAAAAAGTAGTACCGTTAACTTGCGATGGGACCCCAGTAGTTTCAATCAAAAACCACCTCTTTGAGTTATGATGTTCTAATGATTTTGTTGTTAGCTTAGATCAAAATGAAAAGCTTTAGCACCTTTGGTGCCAGGAAGATACTTAAAATACAAGGAAGAAAATAGATATTATCAGGTATTATTTATGACCAAACTCTACAGCATTGAAACTGTTGCCAAAAATACTATTTTCTAGTGTTGTACTCATCTTTGGATGGCAACATATTCATATTTTTGGCAACAGAGTTTCAATGCTGTAGAGTTTGGTCATAAATAATACCTGATAATATTCGTTTTGATTGTGTAATGGTCCAATAGAAATAATAAAATCCTGCTATGTTTGGTTTAGTAGAAAATTACATTTCTATAACAGAATGGTAGGGGTGTACTTATTTATTGATGATACTGTACATAGATACATACAATGTAACTATGCAAAAACGTAATGTTTACTTGTTTATCTGAATGACATTTGTCGAGCAAATGAAAAACACTTCTGAAATCAGATAAAAACAGGTAACACTGACAGAAAACCTTTACGGTCAATGCCAGTAATACCAATAACTGATCTCTGAACTTGAAGATTTCAAACTATCTCATTTATTTCTATTAGAGAAAAGAGCTTCAACATTAAAATGTTATGTTCTCTTAGGAATGGGTTCTAAAATTGTTCCAAAATCTATCAAGTTCTTAGTTCAATTTCATCTCTCACACCTTTTCACAGAGATACCTAGCAGTGATTAAAGTCACAAATCTTCATCCAGATATAAATAGATATAAATAAACTGCCAATTGTCATTATGGTAGCTATTTCTGTTTCTGTTTTTGTATAAGTGATTCAAGGACAATCAGAAATTCAAACAGATTCCCAGTCTCTCAAGTAAATGAACAACATACAGGGAGTGTTTATAAATAATGTATAGTTGATAAACAAAGAGCTGAACCCTTTCCTCTTATTAATGTACAAGAAAGTAAATAAATCTGAGAACAAGTGACTCGAGTGTCAAATCAAGTGAGAAATAAACTTTGTTCTCATCGAGTACAAATAATGTTAAGATGTATTACTTATGAGAAAAAGCTTCTTGGAAATATGTGCTTCCTATTAGGGTTTGGCTAGAACAAATCAAGTGTTTTTATAATAGGCATTTACTAAGCTTAGTCTGGCACAGGGTCATCAAGCATCAAATGAGGATCAAATTCAATACAGAAATGTTTTGATTGATTTGTTTAGCGGCATATCAACCCTTGATGGGTCATTTAATGCTGAAATCTGTTTAAAATTCTGAAACTGAAGTTTTGGGTTTTTTTTCTTGCGACTTTGGTGAAAGAACAGGTGGCCCTTGTTTGGGGGGAGGTGGTCTTATCCCCCTGCAGGGGATGGAGTTGGCGTATTCTAGGCCCTAGCTGACAGGGCTGGAAATGTTTTGATTAGTGCAGGTTTTTATGTAGTACGGTTGAGGTATTGCTGTACAAATTAATGTAACTAAGTATAAGCTGGACAAAAAACATTAAATTATAATAAGACCTTGAACAGTGCGGTTTTTGATGTAGTACGGTTACAGTACTGCTGTACATATTAATGTGACTAAGTATATGCTGGAAACAAAAACACATTAAATTATAATAAGACCTTGAATAGTGCAGTTTTTAAATTTACAGACAATTAATGAATTAACAGGATATCAAGGTATACCTGTACTGTAGTAATGGTCTGTGAGACTAGCTTGCTTAAACATGTTTAAGCTGGTTCAAGACCACAAACATGAATCACCAAGTGAGGATCAAGTTCACTACTATAGTCTCTGAATAATAATCATTATTACAAGCTTTTGATCTGTAACCTGATTGTTTAGTTTTTTGTGAAGGTTGTTGGAGGTATGCGCTCTCTGGGTGCTTTCTGGTCTGAAATCATTTTGTTCCTGCAGATTTGTGTAAGTTTATGGATATATCTGCTGAATTCTATCAGCGATGAAACTTATCAAACATATTTTAATATCCTATCATAAATTTGTGTTTCACTAATGAGGAAATTGTGAATCACTTAGGATTGAACCCATGAACTTTTGGTCTGGGAGAATAGCTTGCTAGCCATTGTTCTATGGCAAGGGCCCCTATTAACATTTACAAAGCTTAGCTTTGTATGACCAAGCTTTGAATACCCAGTGAGGATTGAACTCACATGCAATTGAAAATTCCAAAATTTGGTAGTTAATTAATCATATCCCACTTTTAGAGTCCAATGTGGTTTGATTTATTCCAGTGATGTAGCAAAGTTTCTCAGTGCCCGGGTGCAAAAATAATTTTGCCCCCC
>VCCN01004835.1:1809913-1821219 GCA_006491835.1 Architeuthis dux
GATTTCTTTCTTTTAAATTAAATGGTGATCATCCACCACCCTGATTATCCCTTAGCTATAAGTGTGGTCTGGTCTCCATTAAAATTTTCTCCCTATTTAAATGCACGAATTAAGACTAAAGAATAATTTCTCTCTAAAATGCAAGGAGGAGAAGATGCTCTGTTGTGGGTAGGGATGCACTTATTTTTCCTTCCTAGTGTAGTGGTCATCATCATCCTTTGGTTGCCTGGGTGAATTGTGCAGCCACACACCCCCTCTTCTATTGTTCCGATCATATTGAAACCAATTTTATGCTTTCATTATTGAATTCCCCAAGAAAAAAAATGCATTAATTCACCGTAGAGGAATCAATATAAGTAAATAATCTCCCCCCACCGCAATTGTATCATCACTATTTAGTTATTATTACCAAGTACTACAGCTGGTAAATTACGCGTGCATGAAGAAAGAAAGAAGCATAGTGGAAGAGAGAGAGGGGGAGCTTTCGTTTTGCGTGTATTGAACTCTGTTGTGCCACACTTGTTAATGTTTTGCGGTACAAGATTCGTTTTTTTTTGTTTTGTTTTATTCTTCTTCAGGTCTCATATTGTGAACACTCCTTCGGTGTTTCCAATTTAGATGGGTTTTTTGGTGTTTTTTTCCATTCTGGGTATCACTCTAAAACGGAAAATTAAAAAGAAACCCAAAAACATTGACAATAACACTGGACTCAAAATTTCGAAAAATAAAAAACCATCTAAATAAATTGGCAACACTACTGAAATCTTTACTTTAGGCAGAAAAAAAACCTAGGAAATTTTCAACTGGAAGTGATGAAAAATAAAAGGTAAAAATAAAATGAAAATCCTATTTTGCTCACGCGGGCAAATAAAACCAACTTTATATTAAGATTTATATTGATTTAAGTGCCTTTTTTAATACACCTGCCGCGTGATATTAATTATTTTAATTTAATAAATCCCCCAAAACTAGACGTAAACCTAACCTTAATCCAGATCCTAATCCACAGCCCACAGCCGGTGTCCATGGCAAAAATGGCGGTTTAAAAAGAAAATTTGTTTTTCCGTATAAAATTATGCCTTGTGCCAGACGTATTAATGCCTGGAAAAACTAAATATTAATTCAATATTGGGTTATTTGTCCCGTGAGTAATCCAGGATTTTTCCCGAAGAAAAGAAAGAGCGTAAAAAAGAAAAGAGAAACTCCGTATTTTTCTGTATAAAAAAAAAAAGAAAGAAAGACTTGGAGTACTTTTTGGCACGTGACCATAACTGGGAAAAAGGCGGGTGGCAAATTGATGCATTGAAGAAAAATAAAGGATTTTTTTGGCAATCAGTTTTATTTTCGGTCATTGATTTTATCTTTCTGGCTTTACTGGTTGTTCAGAACGGACTTAATAATAATAATAATAATGAAATTAACCCTTTCAGTTGAAATATTTAATATCTTTAGATAAATCTAACCAGATGTAGATATAATTCAATCAAAGAAAGGAGAATTCTGATGAGTTATTATTACAATACAACAAACAGCACGAATGCTTTAAGTTTTTACTTGTATACATTTGAATTAGATTTGTCAGTGCTTTACAATGTGTATCCTTTTTTTCGCTCTAAATGTAATTATAAAAATCGCCTGATCCCAAATCCACAATAGGTAGTTTTTTAAAATAAATACCATGTCTCCCGGAAAAGAAATACTGGGGATTCCATGTAATATGAGTATTATTATTTATTTATTTACTTGAGTGAGTGTAGTCTTCCCTTCGCAATATGAATGCTGGTAAAGAAAAAGCAGAGTCTTACTACTTTAGTTGTGGGCTGCTTCACAGCCTCCTGCAACAATTTCGTAGTAAAACGAACAACAATCATTTTACAATCACACACACACACTAGGTTGGTGTTGTTGATATCGTGATTACATTAAGAATAATATTCATAATACTACTATATAACAATAAATTATAATCAGACCAAATGTGGGTACCTTTAAGAAGAATTATATTTATTATTACGACACTTCAAGTTCAAATGCTTAGCCCGGTTTCGGTTTGTAATGATGTGTCTATTAATACATGTTGTATACTTACTTTAGCACTAATTAAAGGTGTTATTATTGTAGAGCTCAACTCCTCAACAGCAGCACACATGCTAAATAATTTACCACTTGAGGAAATAGAAATGCTTTGTTTATTATTTGTTAAACATATGAGAGATAAAATAGAAGTATTATTTCAATATTAACTATTTTCATAAAAAAAATTTCCACCATGTAAACAAGTAATTCTTGCTTTATTCTTGAACCTGGAAACATTTGTCAATGTTTTCCAAACACCAGATTTTAAATTGCAGATCTCGGAATCCCTATGATTTTAGGGAATCCGTCTATATTTCTCAGTTTTAAGGAAACCCCTAAAATCGACACTAAGATAGTTAACTTAGTAGTTTCAGTTTCTTTAAGATCTTGTTTGTAACATTTCCTTAAAAACCGCATAGGTGGAACAAGAAATGGCGAATCTCCCTTTTTAAGGGTTTTAGGGACCCAAAACTCAGGCCTCGTAGAGCTAAAAGAAAATTAGTTTGATAGTTCCCTTAAAAAGTTCTAGGCTAGGTATATATAATATATATACCTAAAGAATATTTTTAGGTTGAAATTTTATCTTTAGGTTCCACTGTGTTTCCTTCCTGCTATGGACACGAGCTTTCCTAGTAGTAGTAGTAGTTCTCTATTTTGGCATTTGAAATGTGAGACTTTCTTTAAAAATCACTTTCGCCTATAGATTTTATTTGTGTGTGTGTGTATTTGGTTTCTTCTTAATGGTTATCTTTATATTCCACTTAAAGTTGCTGCTATATTACCCCCAAAAAATAATTTGAAAGGGGGGGGTGGATTGTCGGGGAGGGGGTATTCCTACTAGTAGTAGTAAGTAAGACGAGATAAGAGAAACATCCTGATGATGAGATGAAAAAGATGAGATCCTAAACCAGAGTCAAAATTGGGGTCTTGCTCTCTCTCTCTCTCCTCCCTGAGATCACCATTCCCATCTTCTTCTTAATTCAAATATTAAATGCTCTTCTTAGAGTGTCTCTTTCCTCCTCCTCGAGACTTTTCGACTCCGGCTGCTGCTGCTGCGCCAATTGATTATTTCCTGAAAACTTCCCGTTTTCATGCTTCTCCATTCCTGTTCCAGCCTTTTCCCCCCCGAGAGTGTGGAGAATAATGGTTGAGAAACATCCCAGGTCTTGTCCACCAGATCATTGGAGATTTTAAACCCGAGAGAGACAGGATTTTCTTTTTTAAATGCATATACTATGAACCCCCGAACCGGTTACATTAAAATTAAAAATCATCCACGTGGAAAGTTCTTTGATTTTAGCTGTTTTTAAAATATATATTTCTGAAGCGTTTTTTTTTAAAACAAATTTAATATTTTTAAAGAAAATAAACTAAAATTTAATTAAAAACTAAAATCCTTTAATAATTAATTAGCAATTGATCTCCTCGCATTATTCCTTACCTTAACATAAAAACTAACAAGGTATCGTCTAATCTAAATAATAATAAAACCCCCAGAAAATTCAATATTTTAAATTGTAAATTAAACAGGGTGTTGCAAAGACGGACACAAAGCCAGGGTCCATTTTTACATAATGCGTACATTCTAAATCGATCACCCACTTTAAGGGCCAATTCACTGGCTTCCCGTATATAAGTTGCCATTTCTTAAAAACGAGAAATTTCCGGAAGAAACGAGGGTCAGATTCAGTCAGAGCAGTTCGTACTATATTGGAAAAATATATTTTTCTTAACTTTTTTACTCTGGTTTGCTTAAACGAATCTTAACCCCCAAATTCTTGCAAACCTGGCAGCATCTGTTGTGTTTCTGTTAAAAAGTTGAATTTAAGGAATGCGCCTCCTTAGTCCTTAACCATTCATATTTCCACTTCACTGATCATGCTTAACAAGATCACTGACTGCTTCTTGATAAATAATAAGTTTTTTTTTGTAGTGAAGTGAATGAATCAAAGAAACTCTTTTTATATTGTCCACCTGTCTCCTTCCATTAATTATAGGATAAGTTTCCTTTTTCTTCTTCCCTTTCTTCCACTATCTGCCTGATAAAACTCCAAAGTTAACGTACCTAGTAGCAATCCAATAGCTATGACTTATCTACAGTGGTGAAGAGGGGCTACGGCGTATACACCTTCTCAATTTCCAGGTTTTTTGTATGTCTCAAAACGGCCCCGAAATTGTCCATATTCTATAAAATTACCCATGGGGGTTTATAGTGCCCCCAGAACCCCCAGCTGTACGTGTTCACTTCACTCATTCCTGATGGACCCCTCTGTGAGCCCCAAGCATAAAACCTAGATACAGCCTTACTGGTTCCCAAAACCCATTTCCATCACTGCTTATCTAAGTTGCCGAGTCGGTAGGTGTGTAGGTCCACCAGTGCATTCACTGGAAACTACATACATGATACATTCCATTGTGAGAATCATGACCCCATTTCAGTGGTTAAGAAGGAGAGACAGCTCTTATGGGTCTATATGTAGCCCCCCTTTTAACCCCAACCTAACCTAAGCCTCCCAGTTAATATCACCAGCCCTGATTCTTAACCCCTCGACCCCTGGCTGCCAAAATCCGTCATCATGGCTGGCTAATAACGACGATGACCACTGGAACAAAGTACCAAAACTGTGTGTGTGTCTCTTTGACTCCCGTTGATCTACCACTGTTTGCAGATGCAAGATTCCATCCGCTCTCCATGGGTGTCCCCAACCGTCTCTAAGCCAAACCCTTCAGGTGGAGATCTTTACACTGATGAAGACCGGCTTCTTGTTGGGAAGATCCGGTTCGCTTTCTTTTACATTGGATGTTATCTTCTACTTCTTCTTGTATGGCCAGGACCGTAGTTAAGGCAGTGCAAACAGTGTAGCTGTATAGAGGCCCAACATTTTAGGAGACCCCCCTCCCCCCCCAAAAAAAATACATCTTAAAAAATAATTTGTTTTTATTTTGGTGGGGTAAAAAAGTGTCGACTAAATTTGTTTGAGGATTTATTATGTTAGTTACATAGAGTAGAGATATTGATCCATAAAGGACGTTAAACATAATAATTTTATGAATATTTCATTTCTGTTTTGATTTATTTGAAAATAATAGCTAACTACAAAAAAAATAGAAGGGTCCCCAAGAAAAGTTATGCACTCAGTGGGGGTCCCATCAATGTTAAATTCGGTTCTGCATATAGTGGTTTCTTTCACTTTGTTGTCATGGATGTGGATAAAAAGAAGATAGTAGCCGTAGATATTTTAAGTCAGTCTTTCCTCATTATCATCATCTCATGATATCCCTACTACTAGCCAAAGCCACACCATCGATCTTGTCTGTGTGGTGGCATTCTGTGTCCACTAGGGCGGCTGCTACTAGCACGGGGGGTCGGGCTAGTGCCACCACCACCAAGGCTGATGGCCAGGGGAAGACTCTACCACTAAACTACTATACAATTGTCTTTTCTCGTATTCTTCCTTCTTCTCCACGACTTTCTTGTTTGTAGTACTTTTTGTACGTCTATAAGTCGTTGAATGTCTTGGAAGAATGAAAAAGAAAGATGAGCATCTGGTCGAGCCAAGCTGTCTTTTTAATTTTAACTACTGACCTCTCCCCTTCCTTGCTAATGATCTACTTACTGTAGTAAAATGGAATAATTAATTTAAGAAAAAACAAAACCTGGTAGTGATGCCTTCTGATTATTAACATTTTTTAATTATAAGATTAATTATGGAATAAACTCCCAATAAACACCTGTCTAAAGATTATATACTCACTCATTATTAGTCATTCATTCATTATTATTCATGGCTTTATCTGTTATACAAAGATAAACATTAAACAAAATAACAACCACACATTGGAGTAGAGAAAACCGGCAATTATAGCCAGCTTTAAATTAAACATAATTGAATGTTATGCATAGCCAGACACTAATCTGACGCACGCAAGGTATAATTTTTATTTATTTATATATATATATATTTAAACCCCCAATAAATAAATCAACCCCACTCCTCGAACCGTGTCCATTGCAAACATGGCGGTTTATTAAAGTTCACGCAAACATAACCTTCACTTTTTTAAGGGGTCGGTGTATTAAAAAAGTGGGTTATCGATAAAATTATACAATACATTATCCCAGATTTATAGGGTCTGTAACAGTTTTAGTTTTGCCAATTTAGATGTTTTTTTTCAAATTTGTTAGGTTATAAATTTGTTGCGTGAGTAAATTAGGATTTTATTATTCCTGAATCGAAGAGGCGAGAAGAACGAAAGCTAAAAATCATTTTTTATAAATCAATCTTTATTATTATTTGATGAAATATTGTAATACACTACCTTTTTTTAAAATTTGACTTGTTTTTGCTTACAATACAACTTATTAATTAGGGCCACTATTTCTGTGGCAACGAATAGCAGCGCAATCGGAAATAAAGAGTAAGCCTTTGGTGAGAATCGAACTCACACCCTCATTGCCAGAGGGAGACTAGTTTACGCCTAGGTGCTTTTACCAATCGGCCACGAAAACTTCATGGATTAGCAGAAGCTGATTTACACTTATAAACTCTCTACAACCGACTATGCGCCATATTTATGTTGTTTTATGAGAGCAACTAAAATTAGGATGAAGGTAAAGACTAGTCAAATCTAATAAAATAGTCTAAAAATTATTGTTTAAATGCATTTATTTGAACGAATACTTTATCGAGTTTAACCAAATTTATCTTTGTCTGAGCAGCGAGAATTATTGTTTGTCACTCTAATCTCATGAGATTCCACACTCACTGGGCAGTGGTCAATTTCCAGAAATGTTGATGGGACCTTTTTTTCTTTTATCTGGAATAATCCAGGAAAAACAAAACAATAAACATTCTGCTTGCTTCCATCTTTTTATCCCTTGAAAGAAAATATTTACCAAAATTATCACCAAATAATGTTTTTGTTTCTGATGAGGCGGGAGGGGGGCTTGGCTCCAACATTTAGTGAGATCTGCCAATAGAAATGCAGTAGGTGAAATACTATTTATAAAGCTTTTGTCTCCCCCCCCCTCCATTATGGGGCCTGGGGCGTTTTCAAATACACCCCCGTGCTTTATATTTGCCAATTTGATTAAATTGATTGCTGTATAAAATGTTTTGTTGAAATTGTTTTCTTGTGTGAATGTTGTTTGTGGGTCTGGTCTTAATCCAGAATTAATTGAACAACAGCAATTCGACATGTTAAAGTGCAAGAAAAAATTGTTTGTTCTGCTGTTTCCAGTGTTGAGGAGGAGGAGACAATCACTGAAGAAATTGATTCAAGATTTAGTTTAAAGGATAGAAATCTTTTAAGGGGTTTCCTAACCTTTAAAACAAATGTATTCGCCTTTAGAAAGGGGCAACCATGGAGTTTTTAACCGCAGTTATTGGATCATTTGAATGGAACTGATTTTGACATTTCACTGTCGACGTTTCTTTTTATTTATGAGCCATTTTTAACATCGGGTGTGCGGGGATGTGTAGAAATTTAACTCCCGGTGTTCAAAATGGTGCATATATATAAAAAGAAATGAAAGAAAAACAGTAACATTTCAGTATTTGAAAAAGACAGTGAAGTGTCAAAATCAGTTGATCCAATACCGACGGTTACAAACTCCATGTTTGCCTAGAGAGGTTTAAATAGTAAAAAAAAGAAATATTTTAAAATCCAGTGCGTGTGTAACATTAACATCAAATATTCTTTTGGCTAGTATTTTCTTTCATCTTAATTTTAGTTACTTTTCATCGCAACTAAAGCAATTAAGATAAATAAATCTCTAACATCAAATGTAAGTTTTCTCTGTTGCTACTAACGTGGTTTTAAGAGAAATTGATTCATTCTTCCTTTATGACTTAAAAAAAACATGTTACGTCAATATTTGTGTGCATTGTTAGTAAGTTCCATACCAAAACAGTTTGAGAAAACTAAGCATTTAGTAATGAACAAAGTCTTTTTCCAAAAATTAAATGCTGAGATTTATTTTTCCATGCAAATGCTTTCTTTGTAATTTTTCAGTAAAATTCACAAAATACATTTTGAACGTATTATGTGTGTGTGTGTGTGGGGGGGGGGGTCAATTCAATCACTATATACATTGTATTGTATAAATTGCAAAATAAGCCAGAATATATTTTAATAATAGATGAATTATATTTTAAAATTTGTATAGTTTAGTGTTTTTGCCGACTTATAAGACGTTTTAAATAAATTTTAAAAAGTATGAAAATATTACAATGACAATGCATCCAATGCGCTGGTATTATGACTAGGGGGTCTTCTAGCAAAATTCCAAATAGGGCATCTATTGGGCTTGGAAAAGTTACAGTCGGTGTGGGTGAAGTCCTCCAAATACCAGTATTGTCAATCATGTGTCTTATCCGTCGGCACGTACGGTGATTTGAAATATTATTTCAGGACCTTTCCGGTTTCTTCAGGTTACTGTGTAGTACGACAGGTGGGTGGGCAAAAAGATTTCCCCGGATGTTGGTTGTCAGGTAGGGCACTGGGGAGTGCCTAATCTGTGACTGTTCGTAGAGGCCGGGATTCAAGGGAGTCCACTATAAGGTTCCAACTTTCAAACCACCTGTTTGTCCCCATGTGTACGCCGAACTTTAACCAAAATTGAACTGTCAAGTGTTGTGACAAAAGAGCAGGGTGATTATTTTCCAGACCCTTTTGCTCTTCTTCCAGGGTGTCTTCAACTTTTTTTTGTTGGAAAAAGTTTTTTCGATTTCAAAATAAGCAGATATTGAATCTTTTTCTTTTTACTATTGAAATGAATTAATGTAATTAATTAGTATTAAAAATTGAAATTATGCCTGCTTATTTCTTTTTTGATTAAATATTTTTGTTAAATCACTTACCAAAAAATCTCAACTCCCATGGGTACATTTAAAAAAAAAAAAATTCTTTCTATTTTTCACTTATACCAGTGCTATCACCACTTTTATGAAAAAGTTTCACTCGTTTCTTTCTTTTTTTTGTAAAGAAAAAACAAGAATGTAATGTGTCCCAGGCACGGAACTGAGCCCCCCGGCAGAGCTCAATTAAAACTTTTTTTTTTTTTTAAATACCCAGATAAAGAAATGTTAGAAATAAAAACCCAAGTAATCATATATTAAGATTAAAAACAAAGATTGATTATATCCATTGTCTAATTTAGACAGATGGAGTGAGGAAGAAAAAAAAGTGCACCCCCCTCTACTCAAAATCCTGGATCCTCCCCTGAATCCTTTTACTTTTAAAGATGAAAGCAAATGAGTGCTTTACAAGAAATGCAACAACCACCTGCATAAGTGAAGTCTTGTTTATTTGTTGCTGTTAAACATGTGAGTCGTTAACAGCATTTTATGGACTTCCTACTTCCTCAGTTGCAGTTGGTAAAGAAGAGGCTGTGACCTGTTATAATAAAATATCAATTTTTATAAAGGAGAAAATAAGATTTATTATTATTTCATAGCAGCAAACTAAAAGAATTTATTAAAAAAAAAAGATTACGTCGTTCATTCCGAGATGAAAAGAAAAAGATTTGATATCTTTTCTGTTTAAACTTTATTTATTTTGTTCCTCTCGTCTTTATTGATGTTGTTGCATAGGACTTGCAATAGACACATATGTTTAATTGCTGTTAAGTGTTCTTTATTAATAAATGAATGAAAGATGTGTGGTATGCAGGGAAAAGAAGGAAATATCCTAATGTTACAGTGGATTGTTTGTTGCTTCTCTTCTCGGTGCCGCCTTCATTTGTGTTTCTTTGAATCTCTTTTTAGGGCCATTATTTTAACCCACCTTTTTTCTTGAAAGTCGTTTTATTCTTAGGCTTAAAAAGGAATGGAATGAGAGGGAACATTTTTTTTGGCTGATGAAAGTGAAAAAAGATGACTTGCATTTTTGAGAACCAACTACAAACACTCATAAGTTAGTAAACAATAAACATATGTAATCCCTGCAAAAAAGCATAATTTTCTACTTTTACGTTTTCTACTTTTTTTGGTTATTAAATATTATTTATCTCTGCCAACGAAGTTGTAAAGGTATATGTTACCCCGTGTCTTTCCGTTTGTCTGTCCCCACAATATCTCCAAAAGTACTCAATTAAATTTTGTGGAAGGGTGGGCAATAAGAAGTGGTTATATTTTGGGCGGATCCAGACTCAATTACCTTCACTGCGTCGTAGTTATACCTACACCACATAATATCGTCAAAAGTTCAAGTCTCTCCACACGATGTCTCCAAAAGTTCTCAATGAATTTGAATGGAATTTTGTGGAGGGATGGACAATAGGTTACGGAAGAAGTGAGGCGGATCCATGCACAATTACCTCACGGCATTGGCAGAGGTATGCGCTCTCTGAATGCTTTCTAGTTATTATTATTATTATTATTAATTGTAGGTGTGTTTAATCGATTCTATTTTAGTGGAATATTTCTGCAATTGCTAAGTTAAAGGGGGGGGGGAATTTGTCAAATGTAAGTCTTCATAAATATTTTTGTATTGTAGTGCAATCTCCATTTTGCATCTTTCATTTGACATTTTGTATTGTTGTATCAATTGAGATTTTTTTTTAAATGATTGGTTTTAAAATTTATTTCAATAAAACTTTTCACTTGCTTTTAGCTTTAATAATCGCTATTCTTTAGCCTGCAGGTTCATACAAATTGACGGTCTTGTTCGTGATGTAGATTTCGTGGCCTTTATTTGCATTTTACTTTTGTCATTATTGTAGGTAATGCCTAAGTGCTGCATAACCCATGATTTAAGGATATTAGTTAAAAAGCCTTTAGGACTTTAAGATCACAATATGACTGTTGCTGTAACACTTTTTTTCTTTTGCATTTATAAGTTTTGAAGATTGAATTAATGCTATCTTTTATGATTTTTGGATGACTTTAACACCCCCCCCCCTCCCTCATATTGGTTCAGGAGGAAGTGATACCTTTCAACACGTTCCAAGCCATCATTCTTCCACTGCTTGTCGAGGATCCATTGCCAGCTATTTGCTGGTTACAACCCAACAACCTTTTAAAGTAATAACCTAACCCTCTTTTTAAAGGAATACCCCTAGAATTTATGTAGCGTGACAGATTTGGCAATAATACATTTAAAAATTAATGTATTCACATGAGTGAACAATATATTTTTTGAATTTATTAATAAAATGAATTCCTATGTCTTTCCTAGTTTTCCTTAACTTTCCCTACGTTACGATGGTTTACAAATAAACACCCCCC
>VCCN01004835.1:1841499-1856957 GCA_006491835.1 Architeuthis dux
AATGTTAGAGCAGGCAGTCAGGGAAGTAATCAAACATGGCTTAAGGGAGGAAAGAGTTAAAGAAGATCTTGTTCATTTATATGAATGTATTTTTAAATGCATTATCGCCAAATCTGTCCCACTATATAAACCTTTGCAGGTATTCCTTTAAAAAGACGGTTAGGGTTACGCTTTACAGGGTTGTTTTATTGTAACCCTTGAATAGCTGGCAACGGGACTTCCCTAATCAGAAGAAGAATAAAGTCTTGGAATATGTTTTAGGCCATAGGTTGTAAACTTCTAATGTTTACTGATTTTAAACATCCTCCCACCTAAATCAGTCTAGCTGGGAGTGGATGTTAAAGTGATCTCTTTAATCATGATGAAAGGGATCCCTTTAATATGCCCCCCCACCATGCCCCGAAAGGGATCACTTTAACATCCTCCCCTCCTAAAACTAGTCTAGTGTGGAGGATGTTGAAGTGATCCGATACCTTTTCTTATTGAGTGGCTCTGTGTTTGTCAATGTTGGTTTTTCATTTTGTTTATAGTTATATCCAAGTGTACCATAGTACCCCTTAGCAGGGTGTGGAAGATAGATAGACCGATAAATAGAAAGATTGCCTCTGTGTAGAAAATGTCATTTAAATGCGTAGAAATAAAAATTCAGTCTTACCATGCCATCGCTGTATGATTGACATGTCAACATTTGGAATTTCAAAATAATGGCTACTGAAATGTTAACAAGTGAAATAGGAATTTACAATGGGTAAACAATGATATTGGCCATGTAACATGTTGCCACATAATATGAATAATGTCATGCGTTTGTGATTGAATAATATACGTGTTAAATAATTTCAGGTATAAATAGGAGACAAATGAAATCAGGAAGCAGTTCTAGACCAGGCCTTTTATGTGTCGGTACAACTCTGTCACCCCCCAGGGTGCAGGAGGGGACAGGACACACTTGAAATGCTGTCCGCCGCATCTCACACGTGAGTCGCAACTCCCTCAATTGGGAACGATCTTAACAACACTAATAGTGAGCAGTTGTTAACCCATCTAAGAGTTTGATTGACGTCTTTAGTAAACAGTGCTGTCCAGCCTTTAAGAAATTAAGCCGTTATCCATAGTTACAAATGTTATGATTTTCTTGACAAGCCTTGAAAAGTAAGATTAACCCAGCCAACACTATTGTAAGCCAACCGAATAAACATACTTACGTATAATTTTGAACTGTGAGTGAAAAAGTCTTTTGATCACCAAGTTCCTTGCAGCATCAACAACAAAACCCAGCAGAGCAGATACAAACCTGCTAAGTTCTACACCAGTTCAACACACAACCAGGAGCAAACGATGAGTTCATACACCCGTTATGTAACACCAACACAAGATTGCCAGCAGCTTTTTTCAAAAAAATCAAGACCTCTCACTCAAAAAAACTCAGATTTCTACACAAAAAACCCATATAACTCAATAAGGCAGTTTTAAAATAAATTATTTTTACCTATTTATTAACATTTACTAGTTAGCTAATAGATAGTGTTACAGATAAATGTTACTTTTAATTTTATTATTATTCATCAAAATTTTTAAAAATTGAGACCATTTTGTTATAATTCTTAGCTTCTTTTGGTCTTACAAAAGGTTGTTTGTGTCATAATGAAATAAATTTGACGAAACTCATATTGTTAAAAATATAAATATATACATTTAACAACTATTTTTGGATACATAATATTAAGATTAGTTCAAAGTTTGTATAATGTGAAATACAGTGAGTTAAGAATCATTTCCGGTTGCTATTCTACAGATTCAAGTAATACAAACCTGAGAAACTAATGTATGGAAAAACCTAGATTTCATTAAATCTTTAAATAAAAAAACCCAGAAACCCAGGCAGCCTTTTGGCTAAGATCAAAGTGTAGTATCTGTTCTTCGAAACAGCCATGGCCTCGAAGTTCAGAGAACCACGGCCCTCCAGGGTGTCCTTGTGGCATGCTCGGGTATCGTCCTGGGAGAAGTTACGCAGGATATCTTGGCCGTGGCTAGGATCAAAGTGGAGTATCTGTTCTTTGAAACCGCCATGGCCTCGAAATTCAGAGAACTACAACACTTCGGGGATCCTTGTGGCATGCTCGGGTATCATCCTGCACAGGATATCTTGGCCAGCTGGTCGGGAGGCGATCACCATTAGCATGCTCAGGATTTGCCCTGCAAAGCTTTTGGACTCCCCCCCCCCTCTTATCCCAGTTCTCGTGGCATTTGTCTCAGTGACAGAGATTTGGGATTCTCCACCCTCAAGTCTCTAGTCACGGGGACATGGGACCCCCACCCCCTACTGAATTCGGCACTAAATGACCCACCAAAACAATCAATCAAAGACCCAGAAACCCAGACAGGTATCAAAAAATCCAGAACTGTGTTTCAAAACCCAGCACTGACAAACATTGGTTGTATCCAACGTTGGACAAGGTTAACTTTCCATACCCAAATAATGAATAGTTTTACACCATGTGACCACCTTTATTTGAAAAAACAGTTTTCCAGCAGACTCTCTAACCAAGGTCATCATTTCATTAAGTGTCTTAGTTATTAACTCTGGCAATTAACAAAGCCATACAAACCACATGATCGTCATTAATAATTTGGCTGTCACTTTCTCTTTCAGAAATAAATGTACAGGTTAGCATCTCATTATCTAGTTTGTAAGGCTTAATTGCATTTTGAATTTAAAAATTTTACTTTTTACTTAAATTATAGTGAGAAATGTTTGTTTACAGTGGGTGTCTGTTACCTGTCAACTCAGTTCAAAGGTTAAGTGGGTATTGAGTCTGTTTTCCTTACCCATATGTGAGGAAACCCTGCTTAAATTTACGAGTGTCTCATGGAACAACTAAAGTAAGAATGACCAAAAATGACAAAATCTGATATTACCCACAATGGCAAAAGTATATTCCCAGCATTAAAATACCATATGATGGGTAACACTCTAGTTATTAATAAGATGAAAGATTAGTCCATAATTATTAACTTACTATGTTTAGACTATTGCTTTCTTAGTATCTATTTATTAATGCAATTAATTACTACAGGTTGAACCTCTGTGGTCCGGCAAGCCCCATAGTCCGGCATGTTTTGAATCTGTATCATTAGTTTGTGAATCTGCCACCAGGGCGGTGCTGTTAGCTGTGCTAAGGCACCAAACTTTACACTGCAGCCACGTGTTTTGGTGACACAGTCCTGTTAATTTTATATATTTAGCTGTATTTTAACCCTTCAGGATGTCGACCAAGATGGTGCTAGTACTAAAAAGCATAAGCATTAAACATTATCTAATCTTAAAAAGGTGGAGTTACTGAAAAAATTAGAAAAAAGGAACTTCTGTAAACAGGTTTTGTGAGTACTATGGGGTCGGAGCAGACTAACTTTTTTTCACTACCGTCCTGAAAAACAATTTTAATCGTCCCAAACGAAATGTAAACGGTGTAATTGTTAGTAGCATAATAAAAATACCATTAAAATGTTGAGGAAATAATTGTTAAACTCCAGTCCCAACCTGGAGTTGACTGTTTTTCTACCGTAACAAAAACAAAACGACAAGAACAATCCTCACCAAACTTTTTTAAAAAAATCTTCTCCAGGACGGATGTGATTTAAAAAAAAAAATTACTTCCGTCCCGGAGGCGTCTGGAGAAGATATTTCTTCGTCCCGAACACATTTTTACTGTCCCGGGATGACTTTAATTTCGAGTCCTGGGTCGGAGGATCATCTACTGTGTATGAATTTGAAGAAACAAAAGGACCAAACTTCAAAGTGTTTTGTTGAAACAACGGGTATTAAGGGTCAATTTCCGTAGTCTAGCAATGGCCTGGTCCCAAGCTTGCCAGATTAAGAGGTTCAAAACTCTAGTATCCTGTCTAGTATAGATGTCTAGTATGTTTTCTTTCTTTGTGAAGCAGAAAGGCATTGTTTATTAACATAGAATGATTAGAACTATAATTCTGATAAGGCATGAAAGAAAAATGATTAAGTTGACCCTAGGTTAGTTGGATTCAGTTATCAGGTTTCATTATCTTTCCACTGCTATTACTTAGCCCCCTCCCCATTTCCGCTATTTCTGAAACTTATTAATAACGGCTGTCTGATAAGAGCAAGCAAACTAAACACTCTCTTAGCAACTTTTCCAGAGAATAATATTTAGACCAGTGTCCTAGGCAGGGTTAATTTTCTCAAAATCGGATATTAGTTTTCCAAAAATCGGACAAATCGGTCAACCCTGCTGCAAATCTGTCAAATCGGACAGAAATAAATGGATGGCTAAAAATAGCTAATAGTGGCTAAAAGTTGCTAGATTAGTATCACAATAATGAAAATTAATAGCTAAAAGCACCTAGATCATTATCACAATAATTAAAATAAATAGCTAAAAGTGGCTAGAACTGATATCCGATATGTAAAACCAGCAAAAAATATCTAAATTTAGATATAAAATATCAAAGTTGGCAACTCAGACATGTCTGCCAACCCTGGTCCTAGGTCATTTCCTCCCCCTGCGATCTCGGGTTTACTCAATTTTTCCCTCATTTTGAATTGTCATCTAGTAATTTTTTCAACCTTATACTTTCTATTATAGGTTCCTTGCTAAAATTCCTCCTTTTAGGAAATTCCACCCCTGGGATTTAAACCTTATATATAGACATTAACAACATCAGTGTAGTTCAAATAGTTCTTCGGATACTTGAACTCCTTTCAGCCAGACCATTCTTTGGCCCTCCTCAGGTGTAATATCCAAATGTGATGGGGTAAACAGAAGTTTTTAATTTCAAAGGAGGTAACCGTTATCCTTGCCTTGTCGGGTTTGGGTTTGATGAGTAGTGGAACCCACATCGGGTTGAATTCTGCACTTGTTTGGCTGCATTCAGTCCACATGTTGATTTTTCTGTTTCCAACAAAGACTTCAATCGTCCGAAGAACTATTTGAATGTTAATGATCCTTCTCAAAACTAGAAAATATCAGTGTAGTTATTGGTTAGCCTCAAGTGTTTTCTCTTTAACTCTTGAAGTCCTAAAGAGCATGAGGCTGCACGTAAACAAACATGGCCCAAAATCCGAAAATGCACAAGGCCGCACAAGTCTTTCTTGCAATACTGCCAATTTTCACAACAATCTGCCCACAAGTAAAGACACTATAAACATTTGAATAAACAAACCATTTTTAGCCATTTTCTGCTCGATCATTACTGGGCTTTGGACTTTGAATTTTCAACAGGATGTTAAGAGTAAAATTTATCATTTTTCCTATTATTTTTTTTTCTCCCAGTTCAGGTATTTTTAATTGTATTGAGCTTATTCGGGAATTTCTACTACAGATGCATCACAACTTTTACCATTATAAGTAACCACGTGTATGAAGACTGTTTTAGTTTGGTATGATTGGCACCCATTACTTCTTTCTCGCTATTTTACATCTATTTTGATGATGGACTGAGCCATCGGGTCTGACGGACTTCCTTTCTTCCTGCATTAGTGCTGTTAATGTGGATGATTACGTTTGCCGTGGCTGACCGGATCGATGCGAGAACAGCACGGACGCTGGTAGTCAGGGCAAACAAATGAAACCTGATGATGATGATAGGCGCAGTAAAGAAAGACCTGCACATATCACCACCGTTTTGTGCATGTCCAATGATACTCTCTCCTGCAAGCATTGAGAACTACTGGTACGAAGACCTTAACATGCAATAGATGGGCACAGCAACTGGCATGGATCCACGATGTGCAGGCTACCCTTTGTAGCTGGTTGCAACAGCTAGAAGTTTCTTACTAGCTCCTTTTACTTATGGTATCTAAAATGTCCCGGAACATATTTAGTAAACTGCTACTTCACTTTGATCAAATAGAAACTCTAAAACACTTTTTTGATAATCTATTATTGAAACAGCTGATCACTTTAATCTTCCAGATGTTTACGATCAATCATGTTTTGTCCAAATCCTAAAACATAAAAAAATCAATAAAGCTGTTTTGTTTGAATCCACAAATATATACTGCAAAATATTTTTAAGTACAAATAATTTAAATGACTATAACCTGAATAATTACTTCTTTTTTTTTTTAATCCATAAGATGAGCTTTCTAGCTTAGATTGAATCTTTTAATTAAAAGAGATTATAAAGATTTCTCAACACTTGTATTTATTCAGCTTTTAATTGTTTATAACATGGATTTTAAGAAGCCATCTTGTTTTTTTTCTCTTTTCTCATTAGATAGACTTGTTTTTATGGCAACCAGGGTTGCCAGATTTGTCCTTTTTTTGCCCTGATGTCTATCAGATTAAAAATTAAAATTTAAGAATCAGACATCCAAAATTGTCCGATTTTTAAGGCCTCACTCAGCATTGCCAACTTAGATATTTTTTGTTGTTTTCAGATAACGGATCTCCGTTCTAGCCACTTTTAGCTATTTATTCTAATTATTGTGATAATAATCTAGCTACCTTTAGCCACTTACTTTAATTATTGTGATACTAATCTAGCAACAGTTAGCCACTATTAGCTATTTTTAGCCATCCATTTTTTTCTGTCATATTTGACAGATTTCGAACAGGGATGACCATTTTTGTCCAATTTTGGGAACACTATTGTCCATTGGCAACAGATGTGAGGGTTACAGGTTAAATCCAAACCTTCTGCCTCTGGCGGTGTTTAATGTCTTTCATGTAAGCTACTCATTTACAGCTGTTCTCATCCAGCGTCTGTTACATATTTAAATTTTTATTTAATACAATGAATAATAAGTCATTATTATTTAAATTTTTACGACTACTTTTTCCATTCATCTTAAATTTTGTTAGTTGCTTTTTATCGCAACTTTTGCTCAGACCTATTAGCCTCTGGTAGTGAGCAAATAGCGTCAATCACTGCCGGAGGCTAATCGGTCTGAGCAAAAGTTGCGATAAAAAGCAACTAACAAAATTTAAGATGAAGGTAAAAATTATTCATAAAAAATTTAAATAATGATTTATAATACTTCATCTAACAAATAAAAAATGGACGAATAAGTCATTGTATACATTTCAGAGTCATTCACCCTTGAGTCTTTATTGCAAGATTTCATTCACCCGCAACCAAATTTTCTCATGTTTTTAATCATTTACTTCTTTTTCTTCTTCTCCCTTGTGTATAATTTTAATACATAATTCATGTTGTATTATGAAGTCTCCCCATAAAAGGTTATATTATGGCAAATTTGGGAAATCTCCTGCATCTTTGAAATTAGAAAACCATAGGTAGAAGAAAAATACATCACATTTTCAACTCCACTACCATTGAAAAAAACAAGTGAAGCTTACCAACCACTAATGGTATTGCCTTGTTTAAGTATCGAAAAAATATTAATGAGTAAATTAAGTCATTCACCCATCGAGTTTTATTCACCTCTAAAATAATTTCATTTACCCTCGGTTGAATCATTCACCAGTTTAAGATACACTGCATTAATTTACGTCATACAAATAGTTCTTACTTTATTTCAATTTCATAATTTTCTAAGTCCAAAGCCCAGTCCTGTAATGATTGAGCAGAAAATGGCTAAAAATGGTTTGTTTATTCAAATGTTTATAATGTCTTTAATTGTGGGCAGATTGTTGTGACAATTTGCAGTATTGCAAGAAAGACTTGTGCGGCCTCAGGATTTTCAGCCATATTTGTTTATGTGTGGCCTCATGCTCTTTAGGGCTTCAAGAGTTAATCACCGCTACCCACAACACTGGTTTATTGCTGGGTTTAGGTTATTTATGTGTTCTGACATTTATATGTATCTATCTATCCGGTCATTTTCCCAGCACTAACAGTTTGTAGTAGAAACGTAAAAGTTTGCACACACACTCCCCTCAATAAGTAGGGAAAATATGTTTTTTGAAAATTCCCCCCCCCCCATAATATGTTTTAGTGGGGGGGGGTTCAATTCACAATGTAAGTTTATGCCAAATTGATCCCTTAGTTTGTGTCCAGCAGCATTCTCACTTGTTTTTTGTAAATTTGGACTATTTATTGATCACTGCCCACTACCACTGCTTAATTTACAAGAAGGTACAAAGAAGCATATATGGTGGCAGTGATTCATAATTTCCCTTGGAATGCTAGTCCTGTTATGTTTTTTCTCTTCTACTGCGGAGATGCTGTGCCGATATCAACACACTTTCCTGTCTCACGTACAGGTTCTTTAGAGGATAAACATACTGGAATCGCCGCTTTTCAAAATTTTGCTTTTCGCATTTGTTTTGCAGGGAGCCATTATAGAGGCAGTGCGCACCCCCTTCCTCACTCTCTCTCTCACACTCCAGTCTCCTGTACCTCCCACCCCCTCTCTTCTAACGTCTTAGTCTCTTATATAATCTTCACCACTTTTCGGGTCTGGGAACGCTCAAAGATTTTCTCATATAAATTAATGATAATTACTTCTTTGCTTTACATCATTTCATCATCTCACAAAAAAGCTTTTATGGGAACACTCTACTTTCGAACCTGTATGTTGTTCTACCTGATTTCTGTAGGTAGCAATCTGACACTAAATCCTACAAGTACTACTTCCTACTAATGATCTTTTTTTTAAAGGTGATTGAATTGTTTGTTAACTATTGACAATCAATCACCTTCTTTTGCTGCTTATCTTACTCTCAAAGCCCCCCCCCCACTTCTGATATTAATTTGAATGTTAACAACTACTTATCGGTAACCGTTACTTTGTCTTAGTGGGATTCTACCTCTATAACAAATTGCAACTCCTTTTCATTTTGTTTTTCTATTATAACAAGCCTGAAAGTCAGCCCATAGATGCACTATTTCAACATGAGTTCAGTTAAATGTTAAAAGATATGAGATATGTTAAAAAAGTAAACACTGCGACATGAGATATGTTAAAAAAGTAAACACTGCAATATGAGATGTTAAAAAAGTAAACACTGCAATATGAGATGTTAAAAAAATAAACACTGCAATATAAGATATATTAAAAAAATAACACTGCGATATGAGATATGTTAAAAAAGTTAACATTGCGACATGAGATGTTAAAAAAGTGAACACTGTGACATGAGATGTTAAAAAATAAACACTGCGATATATGATATGTTAAAAAAATAAACACTGCGATATGAGATATGTTAAAAAAATAAACACTGCGATACGAGATATGTTAAAAAAATAAACACTGCAATATAAGATATATTAAAAAATAAACACTGCAATATAAGATATGTTAAAAAAATAAACACCACGATACGAGATATCTTAAAAAACATCTTTTAAATAAATGTCTACATCTTATCAATTTTATTAAAAAGTCACTGAATTCGTTTGTTAACAGTGTAATTGTTTACCTCTCATCAATTTCACTTGAGGTTTCATTGAAAAGTGACTGGACTCGTTTGAGTGGAAGAGTCCATTGTTTCAAATGAGATATTTTTTTCAGCAAAATTGTTAAATTGAAGAGTCCATTGTTAGAAACAAACAAAAAGTCAAACTGTTCATTATATAGATAAATAGTTTCTTCTTTGTAGATGCAAACACTGATGTCTTTGAGAAGAAGATTCTCTTTATTATTTTATCACCTGCAACACCTGTTTTTCAATGATCCTTTTTCACCTGTGAGTGTTGGCTTTTAAGAACCTATTCATAACAACACCTTTGCTACAGGTGAGTGAAAGGCTAACCTCTCACAGTTTAGTAAATGATAAATGATATTCTACTGATCCTGGCACTGGACCAATAGGATACATCAAACCAACATCAATATCTGTTTATTGATTATTTTAAAAGCAAAACTTTATCAGAACTCATAACAATCCACAGAAAACGAATGCAATGTGTATTCATATATTGTGTGTGTGTGTGAGTAACACTTTTCAATGTCACCACAGGATGACATAGTAAAACTAGAAAGGGCATGACCTCTGTCAACGCTGCTAGAAAATCTGAATGAAATTCATTGAGAACTTTTGGAGATATCTTACGGACAGGAAAATAAAATTGGTGATAGGTTTTGGACATAAAACTACAATGTAGGGGATGTAATTGTGCCTGGATCCGCTCCAAAATTTAATCAGTTCTTCCTTTGCATATTGTCCGGGGGGGGACTCTAGAAAATCTGAATGAAATTCCTTTAGAACTTTTGGAGATAGTCTGCATTTTTTTCTTTCTGCAAGATAAGGCCTTTCCCATCTCCTTCCATGATGACCTCAATAGTGCTAACCTCTGCCACATCTTACCGGCAAACTTTCTTAACTCATCCCTCCATCTTGTGTCTGTTTTTTTCCTAATGCGTTCGCTCTCCCATGGGCACCAATCAGTTAGTCTTTTGCCCCATTATTGTCATCTCTTGCTAGGTGATCAGCCCATCTCCGTTTTCATTTGCTTAATTATTTGTATAATATCCTTCAACTTAGTCCTCCCTTTGTTCCATGCTGATATTTTTCTATCTCTTAGAGTTATCCCTAGCATTGCTCTTTCCATGGCTCTCTGTACGATTCTAAGTTGGTTCTCAGTTCGTTTTGTTAATTTCCATGTTTTGCATCCATATAGTGTGTGTCTAACATTTTTCAATGTTTATACAAAAAAACAAAAAACGTTAACGATAGGCGATTCACCCTTTTCTGTATTTGCTTTTGTTTTTTGTATCTTCACTAAATGTTGCCTTCAGTTTAGTTTAATATTCAGGAAATATTAAACATAAACAAGAAAAAATACTGCACAACATAATGTTTTTGATATTTTATAATATGACTAAACTTATTATTCTCTACAGGCAAACACACCTGTGATCTATAAAAATTGTTCTTCTTTTTATTTTTAGATTCTTCTAAGTAAATGTTTTTTCATTCTCTGTTCATTCTACTGTGATGTATTTCTTTCATGATCTATAAGTCTCTTTTTAAAACGCTGTAAACGGAATTGTCAAATTTTCGTTGTATTCCATTATTGATTTTTGCCAAGATTATTGCCATCCCATTTGGCAAAGGGTGTCTGGGACTTTATAAAAGCTTTTACACGTTAAGCCTGCATATAATTGGATTCTACAGTTTTAGAATTTGAACACATTTACTTCAGAATATAACCTTTAAAAGCATTTCAGTTGTTATGTCTTCGGCAAACGTCTGTGTAGGTAGTTTGAAAAATTATAGCTGCTAGAATTCTGCATATAATGCCACTCTGCTTATGTCTCGGTGATGTACACGTTTATTCATTGTTTTTTTTTAGATTCTTATGATATTTCTTTTTTAATATTCATTGTCACTCGTAGCTAGGCCAGTCAGAAAGTTCGGGAAGGTGGCCTTTGGCAAATTATTGTCGAGCGTAGTGCAGTGATCGGTCTCCTTCTTAGGAGGATTAGCCGGATCGTCACGGGAGGCTCTATACATGATCTGCAGCTGCTTACGTAACCTGGTGTTCTCTGATGGTCACCCGTCTAGGTACTGACCAGGGCAGGCATTGCTTAACTTTGTTGATGATCAATGTTGAGAATTGATTCCCCCTACACACACTTGGGGGTGCAAGGTGGTAACGGTTAACGGAATGGAAAACAGTGGAGAATTTGGCCGAGGCTGCTTATGTTTACTTTGCACTTTGAGAAATGCATGAATCCACTTCTCCCTTCAGCTATTGGTAATTAGCTGGGCAGTTGGAGCCCTTGTAAGACCGACTTGTGCCTTGATAAAAGAGGAGGCTTGGGTGTTGGACTAACAACTCTACCCCGTTGAATAAACACACACAACTTTTTAGATATTACCACCTGAGTGTCATTTTATAGATTTGGTCTACCACCTGTAAACTGTATCAGCCTAGATAAGTGGTTCTTACCAGGGGTGCATGTCCCCCTAGAGTTAGGCATGGGCAATGTTTTTCGAGCAGCGGGCCGTACAAGATATTGCTAATCATAAACCGGACCACAAATTCACTGTCAGAATAATTTTTAGAATGTTAGGAACTTTTTTGCTAACAACATTTAGTGTTTCAATTTTAAGCTTTCTGATATCTCATTTAAATTTATCAAACCCGGAATGTTTAGTTGTGTAATGACGCTTAACGTTAAATTCTTTAAATGCGTAGTGGGATTCAGAACATATTAGACACCTTGGTCTGTTTTTTCAACAAAGAGGTAATCATTTGTCCACTTATCCTGGAATTTTCTCATTTCTTTAAAAAATTTCCCTTTTTCTTAGATGAAATTTTAATAAAACATTATTTTCCTCATTGAATTAAGCGTGCCATTCAGAAAGTCAAAAGGGCCGCATATGGCATGCGGGCCGCAGTTTGCCCATGACTGCCTTAGAGTAGTGGGGGGGGGGGGGAGTAATTCCAAGGGGGCACAAGGTCCAACTGCTAAAAGGGGGAGGGGGGGTCATGATGGTAAAAAGGTTAAGAACCACTGGCCTACATGTCTATAATGACTGCATTTATTTTGCTTGGCCCATTTAATATCATTTTCATTAGCCTGGCTATAAATTGTATGCATTACTTGTAATGTTTAAGATTTTAGGAATTGATTTGTGTTCTTATTTATCTTTTGCTAGGTTCTTTTTCTTTCTTTTTTTTTCCAAATTTAATTTTTACCTTTACAAATAGCAGTGTGTTTCACTTCACATTAGTGTGTTGTTGTTGTTGTTGTTTTTATCTTTTTTTTCTTCTTCAAATCTGATCATTTTCAAAACTGACCTAATTGTAAGACTGAATGGAGTTGCAATTATTTTGTACACAATAATAACCAGTTCATAGCCTAATTATAAGTAATCAGGAGAGAAAACATTTCACCTTGTTCTCAATGATATGAAAATGATTCCAGATAGGAAAAAAAAACAAAAAACTAATTGCTTTAATTGCCTCCAAGGTTATGCCTGGCTATGTGTCACAAGTAGAGGCTGCATCAAAGGAGCTAGAGGGCTGAAAATTCCAATTTTTTTTACTCCTTATGTCTAGAAAAAACTTTTTTTTTGTTAACCGAGGAATTCAATTTACAATGTAAGTTTAAGCTGAATTTGTCCCTTAGTTTTGTGTCCAGCAGCCTTCATGCTTGTTCTTTGAAAGTTCAGACTTTTGTTTTTTAGTGATCACCACCTAACAAAAGGTCAGAGAAGTAACTTATTGATTGATGACCCCTTTTCCCAATCTTTTAATTGATCACCCCAAACACAGCATGCTGCCAAAAAGTAGGCAGGAGAATTCTTATCTGCTTCCGGTAAGGAGGCACTGTTTTATGTTCTGGTGAACGAGCAGCCATATTGTTATTGGTTTGAGGAGCTCGAAAAGACGTGTGTGAATCGTTGACTGCGGTCATTGTATGAATAAAGGATCAGTGAGTACGTCTTTTGTTGCATTGTTAATATCTGTCATTAAACCAACCATACAATAAATCATTTTTTAGTATTACCTTTGAAGAGATAGATCAACTACTGGTTCCATGTCATATCCAGGATTAAACTTCTTGGAATGTTTTTGGTTGATGGTAAAGAACTCTGATGGTCTCCAAAGAGGTTAGATGGTGTTAATATCATTATAAATGATTAGTGGTGTAGTAGAGGTTGCTTTAGCATCAGTTTGCTAACAACTATCGCTGTTGTTCACATTAACTCTGCACAGTATCTGGGAAAATGAGAATCTAGCTATAAGAGAAAATAATAAATCTTAGAGATTACAGGTGTGTGTGTGGATTAAATGTTAGCAGTTTTGCTGTTCTTTACAAAAATAAAAGCATTTTATCTCTGATGTAATTTGCAACCCAAACTCTACTTTTAGATGATAAACAAAGATGTACCTTAGCACTTATCTATTTAAAAAAATGTATAAGTATACTAAATAGTTACTGCTGCCAATGATGTTGGAAGAGATATGTGTTCACTCATTCATGTTTTCCTGCCAAGGGGGTGGTCATGAATACTTGTAGGAATAAAGTCCTGGTCTCGGCCAGATTTGAATCTTGCAAGGATCACTAAGCTGACGCATGCAACAGAAACCGGGACTTTGTCACCGGCCTCCAGACTCCATTGGGAGTTGTCTCTTAAAAGATGGGACGCTCTACCTTTTTTCCATTCATGTTTGTCTGTCCACACAATATCTCCAAAAGTTCCTGATGAATTTCAATGACTTTTTGTGAAAGGAAGGGCCATGGGTTAAGGAAGAATTTATTGAATTTGGGGGCGGATCCAGGAGTTGTTTTTTTAAGTGAGATATTTTTAAGAGATATTTTTTCATGTATTAAGACAATTGAAAAATCAAAACTTTCACAGTTACCTTCCCTGCATCGTATAGCATTGTCATGCACTCTCTGAGTGCCTTGTAGTTTGCCAGAAAAGAAAGGTAAAAAAAAGAATTTGAAACAGATCTTCATAAACTTTACGATCTGAACACTGTCTACCAAACATGACTGCAGCTGTGCTGTACAAACCAGAACGGTAAATTACTGATGTACAAATGTGGTATTCGAAAAACTGACTAAATACTTAACAGAAACAGTTAACTAACAGATTATTTTCAATAAGTATAATTATAATATATTATTATACTTTTAATTACAAATATAAGCATAATTATTAATTACTACATTATTTTAATCCTTTGTGCACACATTAATTTCCTTTATGCGCTAGTTGCAAAACGTGTGTTACGCATACAGCTCAGAGGGAACTATGGGCATAAAGACTTCTCTTCTAAGTATTTCACTTGCTGTTATCTACAACCATGGATGTTGTGTTGTTCGTCTGATAGAGTGGTGACAGGTTCTTCAATGTTTCCAAATTCTTTCTTTTAAGGCTCGAGATCTGAACAGTGGTAAATTTTATTCCATGGCCTCAGTGATATTAAAGTATGGAGATCCAATCTCATCAAAATGTTCTCCCCTCCCATGTTTATCCAATCTTGCTAAACATTGAGTGCATTCTCTATAACTTTGAGAAGAGTCATTAACATTCCAATCTTATTAAATTTAGATATTTTTTGTTGTTTTTAGATATTGAATATAAGTTTTAGCCGAAACGGTGCATTGTAGCCAGAGATTGAATCAACGTAGCTCTTTTGATCTGTTATTGAAGCGAAAGGCCCCATTTAGGTCTTCTGCAGGAACTAGGTGAAAACCCTGCTAGTATCTTTAATCTCATTCAGCTCCTCAGGTGGCAAATATTTTGGTGAAATCCTATCATATGGCTTTCTGGCACTATTTTAATGTGTTTGGTAGTCAGTCTTTATTATAAGGCAAATTGTTTTGTATACAGAATGAGAGGAATGTTATTTTCACTTTGATAAAATTGGCTTTTCCAACCAAAAGTGCTTTTGTAAGAGGAATACTTTCTTTGTACTTCTTCATTACCTGTATGCCCCCCCCTCCCACATTGTGCCTTGTTCCTTCATTTTGCCAATCCCCACATCCATTCCACTTTTTGTGCGTTAACTCCTCAGGCTGCTATTCTTTACTATCGAACTGCAGA
>VCCN01004835.1:1881846-1904209 GCA_006491835.1 Architeuthis dux
AAAGTAACATGGGGCATTAGATTGTGAAAGGGTAATAAAAAGACACTTTGTATAAAATCCACCCATTATAGCGACAAATTTGTTATGACAGCTTTCTTAAATCCCCAGAGTGTTTATATAAACAAATGCATACACAAGTTGGTGATGGGTAGAAACTGGCTGTCACATATTTATATTTCATTGATTTATTAAAGTATAAGAAATCTGGAAGATATTTTTTCGTTTTTAATATATCTTTAGTTAATTTGGATTAAAATTTGTATTTTTCAATTAATAAATAATCCCATAGGATGTTCACTGCTAACAAACTCCCATGGCCCTAAGAAATGCGTTGACAGACCCAACCATCTACTATGTCATGGGATAATTTGATGTGAAATAAGACCTACTTGGCCACCTACCTTGAGTCACTTCACTCTCCACTGGTTACACTGTGCAACACGGTTTTTGTTCCCAGGTAGTGATTGTCATTTTCTAATTGCTTATGTCTAAAAAGTATAGAAAATGTCAATTATTCCCTTCAAACTTTGCTTTTGTGGCCAGGACAGTGATATTCATATGCAGTCGTTTTTCTTACTTTGTGTGAGAAAAAAATGTGCAAATTCACCCGCTGTCCAGTGAAAATAATTAGATTTCAAATGATCATTGTCCTGGTCACAAAAGCAAAGTTTGAAGGGAATAATAGCCATTTTTGTATATTTTTTTTACACATAATTAGTGATATACCGGAATATCAATACGGTTGGATATCCGGCGCCAGATTCACTTGGTGGCAGTCATAATTTTTTGTGAATCCAGCACTGGGTACAGGGCTCGAAATTAACGGTGTCCCATCAACGGTAAAAATGTGTTCGGGATGAACAGATATCTTCCCCGGGACGTCCCAGAGGCGTGCCAGGGAAGATATCTTTTTTTTAAAAACTAAAATTGTTTTTCAGGGTGGTTTACATTTCCTTCGGGACGGTTGTGAAAAAAGTTAGTCTGGATCCCTGGCTGGGTATCCAACCGGATTGATATTCCAGTACATCACTGCACTGCTAACCTAAAGAATGTAAAAAAAAAAAAAGTCTGGGTGATTTGCAACTGAATGATAATAGTGTGGGATCTGCGTTCACGCTCACCCAGATAATGATCTGATTTCAATCTATCTATATAATACTAAGTCTGATTCTGTATATCTGTATATGACCTCTAAGTAGCCAAGATGGTGCATTGTAGGGCGGGTTTTCAGCTAGCAAAAAATAATTCACAGCTAGTTCTGCCTGGAAACTCTGTGATTAAATGGTTTGGTCACAGCTTATTTTCAACTAAAATAAATTATTATTAAAATTTCAACGTCAAAAATTAAAAATCTACTTTTTGCAATAAGATAAGCAGTTACTTTAATAATGTTCATATTTATATTACTCAAATGTTAAGAGTTTGTTTGGTTTATTAAGTAAAACTATAAGATAATTTTTTAAATTATTAACTTCATTGAACTACATATTTACCACTTTGTTCCATCTTTTGCCATCTTTCAGGCAACTTCATAATTTCATCCTTCCAGAACTTTATTATCTTATTAAGAGAATTCTATAAAGACTGGAATGAATGGTAATTCGATGGTGCCATATCTTGTGGATGAGTGAAAACTTTCAAACCCAGCTGTATCCATTTTCGCCTAGTCACCTAAGGAACATGCCGTCTTGCGTTATCCTGATGGAATATTATGCCCCTTCTTTTAACTAATTCTGGATGTTTTTCATCAATTGCTGCTTTTAATTTGTCTAATTGGGAGCAATACTTGTTTGAATCAATCATTTTGTTCCCCGGATGGAACTCATAGTAGAAGACTCCCTTCCAATCCCACCATATAAACAGCATCATCTTTGAAGACTACTCTTTGGTGTGGTTAGTGGTGGTTTATTCCACTTTCCCCATGATCTCTTGCATTCTACGTTGTTGCAAAGTATCCACTTTTCAATGAAAAATCATGATGAATCACGCATGGAAGCCACACATCAGAGAAACTAACATAACCAAGCTGATGCAAATAGTTTTCAATGCTTGATTTGGATATTTTGAGTAGGTTGGCTTCTTTCTATGTTGTATGATATTGTAATGTATTGATTTAATCGGTATCAATTTCAACTTGTCTACCTGACTGTCGAGCATCGTTCAGCAAGAAATCTCCTACACAAAACTATGCTAATCACTTTTGACACATTAGATCTTCACAGTACCTACTCCATAAACTGTACAAATCTGTTTTTGCGTTTGAGTCGCATTCTTACTGTTTTTAAATTAAAGAAAGCATAAAATGCTAAAAATGTTGCTTATTTTCTTCCATCTTCGATAGTAGAATCAATGAACAAAAATAAACCAACATTGACAGAATTTCTTTAAAAATGCACACTAATATGACATTAGCATACATTTTTAAAGAAATTCTGTCAATGTTCGTTTATTTATTTAGCTGTCAAAATATAATCAAAAACAGAAACTTTTTGACCAACCGAATACAGTAGACTCTTGTTATTACGGCACCCCTGGGGATTACGACTGTAACAAATTTCCTATTATAACAGGTGCATTAAAAAAATATGGCATGCAAATTAAAAAATATGGCAAGCAAATTATTTAACTTTTTAATTTGCTAGGGAAAAGCTATAATCTCTGACAATAGTCTTGCGAGAATATAAAAACAAACGTGTGATTAGAATTAGAATGAGTGCCGTTACGAGTTTACTGTATTTAGATAGATTATAAGAGTCTAAGACTTTTTCTTAGCTGGTATTAAAGTCTTACTTCAGAGCTATTTATCACAATCTGGGATTTTAAAAAAGATGTATGTTTCTTTATATTTAACATTCCTCTGTGTTCAGATATTTTCATTGACTTCTGTCCTTCTTGGTATATTCTCATCCTTATATTTAAATGATTGCATAAAACCATCAAGCTGACAATTTTTATTTAAGTATTAGTCTTGCCCGTTACATGACAATGCTTTAATGTTGGGAATATACGTTTGCCTTGTGGATAATATCAGGCTTTGTCACCCTATGAGACACTCCTAAATTTAAGCAAGCTTTCATCATATAGGGTGGTGGGGCTGACTCCGTGCCCATTTTACCTTTGAACAGATAACAGATACCCACTATAACAACTGTATTTTTATCTCGGCCAACAAAGTTGTAGAGGTATATGTATTTGGTCGCGTCCATCTTTCTGTCTGTCTTTCCATTTGTCCACAAGATATACCCAATGGATTTCAATGTAATTTTGTGGAAGGGTGGGCAGTGGGGTAAGGAAGAAGTAATTAAATTGTGGGATGGATCCATGCACAGTTACCTCCCCTACATTGTAGTTATATGTCCACACCACATAATACCATTTATGTGGACATATTTTTGGGTTATTTATGCTATATATATATATATATATATAATTTGGAAAATGAAAATTTTAAAAATATTTGAACTTTCAATAAAAATATTGCCACTAAAATTCTGCTGTCACTTATATTGTAATAAATATCATTCATCCTTTTTAGCCATTTTTTTCAAGTCTGTTATATTTTGGTTTAGAATTGAAATAGTGCAAAATGTATTGACATGAATATAAATAGTATTCTGTTGAATGCTTTGATTAATGTAATTGTATTGGTAACTTGACTTCCCAGAAGGTTTGTCATTTATTCTACAAGTCTTTTGACCTGATTCTATTATTTGTTGTCTGCTAAGTGATTTCTTTTCTTTTTCTCTTTTTTTCTTTCCCCCATTTTGAGAGACTTTGTGACTGAATCAGACCAATCAATCTGTGGGATGATTGCATTCCACTGCTTTGTCAATTATTGGATTTGATTCCTTCTTTACCGTTACCAAGTTGGAAGAGGTATATGCATTCACTTATGTCCGTCTCTCCACACAATATCTCCAAAATGAATTTCATTGTAATTTTGTGGAAATGGTGGGTCATGAGCTCCAATTATATTCTGGAGGGGATCCAGGAATTTGTTTTCGATTCAGAAAATATTTTTATTATTCTGCCGGAAAAGAGGTTGAAAATGAACAGTTAATAAAAAGGCTGATAATTCACCAAATGTCCGTCCGTCTGTCTGTGGTAGCAAAACTTAAGAATGGCTAGAACCATGGCCACCATTTTCTTTGATTACTAAGGGGACCCTTGAAGGAGGTTTTTAGCAAGTTAGTTTTTGAAAATTCGCCTAAAATAAGTTTTTTGTGTGTGGGGGGGCAATTTACAATGTAAGTTTATGCTAAATTGGTTACTTATTTTGACAGACTTCTAAAGGATGATTATAGTAGAAATGATAAGGGAACATTTTAATCAATGAATTTTTTTTTTAAATCCAGTATCCTAGTGGTCAAATGGTGACCTCAAATATTCATTTATTAGAGAAATTTCTATTTGAGATCACCAGTTGACCACTACAACAATGGTAATTTTGAAATCTACAGATATCATTCTGATTCCAAATATGTATACTTTTATATAGCTACAACCAACAGGAATAAAGTTATTGCAATTTAAATAAAACATGTGGGGTAAACGCTTGATCTTAAAATGACCTCACCCTTAACTTTTGAACCATTGATCCAGTGCTTTCCAAACTGCATGTAGCAACACTTTGCTGTGTCACCGATGATCCCTAGGTGTGTCGTTTGTATATCTTTAAAAAGATACTTTTCCTGAGTCAGTTGAAATGCTGGGATAACATTATATATTTGGCTTGGCTGAGAAAACTTGTGTAATGTGTTGCAAAGAATTTTATTTTTAAAAAGTGTGCCGCCAGTGCAAAAAGTTTGGGAAGCTCTTTGTTGGTTGGATTTAAAAACTTGGGAATCGTGTTTTTTGTCCCAAATCTATGCCAAGTTTCAACCAAATCGAAGAGGTGATGGTGTTATTTTCCAATTTTATTGTCCTGGAATCACCCAGAAGGGTGGCTCATCGCCGGGGAATAATTGATTAAATTTTGGGGTGGATACAGGAATATTTTGATTTTGTTTTCATTATGAGATTTTTTTTGGGATGTAACCCAGTAACAACAAAATTACTCAGTCTGATGAATAATTATTACAAACTTTTGTCATGGCATCGTCTGGGATCTGTAACCTGATTGTACAGTTGGTAGAAGTATGCGTTCTCTGTGTGCTTTTTTGGTTTAAAATGTTGGGCTCCTTTTGAATATTTAACAATTTTGGAGAATAAGTTTTGTTTGTCTTCTGTTAAGCTTGAATAAATTTAGCCAAAATTAAAAACTGGAAATTTACATTTTTGAGATCAGCTTTATTTATAATATTTATGTAAACTTATACCAACACGTTTTTCAAAGGGGAAAAGGTTGCTTCATTGATATGACTGTGGCCACTGGAGTTGTTTGTTTTTTTATTTACAACTAGTTATTCACCCGTGAAAGAATTCACGGATATGTTTGAATTTCTATGAGATGATTTCTTTTTAGAAAAGAAACTTTCTCTCTCTTTCTCTTTCTTTCTCTCGCTCACTTTCTCTCTCTTTCTCTTGCTCACTTTCTCTCTCTTTCTCTTTCTCTTGCTCACTTTCTCTCTCTTTCTCTTTCTCTTGCTCACTTTCTCTTGCTCACTTTCTCTCTCTTTCTCTTGCTCACTTTCTCTCTCTTTCTCTTGCTCACTTTCTCTCTCTTTCTTTCTCTCTCTTTCTGTCATATATATGTACACACGTACAACATATAGTAAATAAAAGAGGCTATCAGAAAGTTCCTGGACTAGGCCCCCAAAAATGTGATTTTTCCAAAAATAATATACTAAAACATGCTCTGCAATTCCATTAGTAACCCCAGAAACTTTGGTGTCCATAGCGCGTCCTTGAGTTATGTGATGACACAGTTGGACAAAAGAGACATCTAGTGAATTATAGACACTCAACCAGCCTCATACCACTCAAAAACCTGTGTTCGACCATGGTCTCAGTAGATTTGCCGAGCTTCGCACACAATTTGATGCAGGTCGCAGAGATGTTCTCACACAACGTTACAAAACCTTGGGTAATACAAGAACATGAGTAGATAGCACAACGTCTGTTGGCAGACTGACTCGGTTGGCTGGGTAACAATGCACCCACATTTCCGTTGAACGGTATAATCACAGCACAGAGTCCGGGAACTTTCCAATACCACCTCGTATATCTACCAACAAAATGTTTAAGTCTAATCAAAAAGTAACTGAACTCATTACAGTGGAAGAGTCCATTGTTTCAAATGAGATATTTTTATCAGCAAAATTGCTTTTTAGGTGGAAAAGTCCATTGTTCTGGACAGAGAAACCGAAACAGAAAAAGTAACCATTCATTATTTATTTATGATTGATGGCAATTTTGTGTGCCTCCAAGATCCCCCCACCATCTTATAGATATTTCAGCGACCACTATAATACAATATGCCCCCCCCCCTTCTACTTTCTTTTTTCTGCTCTGAATCTTTTCTTTCCATTAACAATTGTATTTGTGGGAGTTACTCCACAGGGGGAAAGGAATTAACTTTAAATCTGCTTATCTCTTGCAACCAACAGCTGTAACCACAATATAAATTCAGAGAGTTACAATAAAGAACACTTTTCCTCTTTGAAAAGCCTTTTGCTCGAAACAAGATAATCCTTTTATATTGATGTGTATGTGTGTGTCTTTTTGTTGATGTCTGATTCATGTGAAGTAAACTTTGACTTTTATCCTTTTCAGATTATGCCAGACTTTTATAATATACAACATAGAAAAGTAGCCAAGCGATCTATTTATGCAAGTACATCTCATCAAGTGGCCTTAGCAGCGGAACCACAGGTACGTGTGTCTGAATTGAATATTTAGGACCTTTTTCTTTTTTCTTTTTTCTCTTTTGGGAGATGCGAGGTGGCCAAGCCTGGAGAATGGACTCAGCTAGCCGAGTTCAAACTCAGGCTTGGACAGATTGTCAACTTCGTTCTAATGCCCTTGGAAAAGGCATGAATCCATCTCTCCCCCTTGCTATGGTTGAAGTTGAAGCCCAGTTGAAGTGAGTAACGCCACTTCGGACGCTTGTCGGCTCTAAGTCTATTTCACATATCGCAAACGAGCTGAGTAAGTTGTAATGTGATATGTGGAGCTTAAGCAGGGACGGCTGAATACGTAGCCAGCATGAGGGCACTACTTTCTTTCTTTTTTTTCTTTCTTTTTGCCTAAAGCTAACAACAATGTTAACTTACAAGTTAGAGGGGACCTTTAATTAGGCTAAATGCTTTGTACAAACGCAATGGTCGTCTATACAAGAGGGTAAAAAAATATGCTTCAAGTTTTGTTTAATGTTTTTTTGTTTTGTTTTTGATTGCCAACAAGTTCGCTGAAATCACTCTACTGTGAAGATAAAGCAAGAGCCGTGCAGCGACAATGCATGCTTGTTGCCGAATGATACCAAAACCAGTTGACGGGGAAACATATCAGTTGAACGAAAAGCACACCTGCTGCTACAAGAGACATCTGTTTATGATAAACAGATGTCTGTTTCGTAAACTTTATGAAAACGTCCCCACATGTGATACCATGATTTGCCACAGGACACCCACACTTGGTGTGTTGACTTTCTTGGAAACAACCTCACAAAGGTTCTGATGCGCTCTGACGAAGAAGCGATGTGGACACAAAAACCGCACATGCCAAACAAAACCTCCTACCAACATGCTTTCATGTTGTGAGTCGCTGGATATGCTGTGTAAAAAAATAAATACCTTGCCTTTATTCTTAGATTCTTGTGGCTAGGACCCCTTCTTGTTTGCAAAAATGCAAGCGTAATTTCGATGCAAACATAAAAAAGTGCACATTTTCACTGAATTCATTGGACAAAAATCTTTCTCTCCCCATATTTCTCCTAGATTCTCCCTTAGTCTATCGGCCTTCATGTGTTGCCAATGGCAGCTTACCCCCCTGGCTCACATGCTTCGCTTTCTCCCACATTCTGACAGACCCTTGCAGCTGCTAGCGAAAACTCTCTCTCACACTCTGGCTGACTGTGGGTTGCTGAATTTATCAGCATCCAGTGTCCATTGTCCTGTCAAATTCAATTAGGGACGAAATTTCCCATTCTGAAAGCACTTAACATACTAGGGCCAAGAGTTGATTCAGATTTTGGCCACCCAAGGATTCGGAGGGGATGCACACCTGCAAAACTATGTTTCTAGGCAGATTAGATTTCACTATATTGCTACACATATAGGATGCACCCTGTTAGGGTATTGGTGATATACTTATATATATTCATTCTAAAAGCTGCCTGGATTATTAAACTAGGGTGATTTGTAGATCCCAAGCTCAGCCCAAAGAATAACCTGCACCATTTAGGATGCCGTGTGATTTTGAGGGTCAAATTTTGATTTGACCCTCAAAATCACACGGCATCCTAAATGGTGCAGGTTATTCATTACATCAAGGAGGATGTTTTATATGCTGCAAAATAGGGGGGGTTTTGGGGGTTTTTTAAAGAAAAATTATTCTGTAAACCCTTTTTGCAAAAGAGTTGATTAGTAAAACTTAAAGTATTTTTATGGTAAACTTACTGTGACCCATGTTAAATTTTTTTTGTGACTTTTCTACAATATAGTTTTTTGTGACTTTTCTACAATATAGTTTTTTGTGACTTTTCTACAATATAGTTTTTTGTGACTTTTCTACAAAAACATTGTCAAAATAATAATAGGTTTTTTACTGTTAAGGCTTAATTCGTTCTTTTTTTTCTTCAAAGATATAATTTTCATAAAGGGGTGGAAGTAGTGAGACTAATTTTCTTCATCCTGGTTCTCTCAAAGAGGCTAGGCTAAAATCAGTCCACTGCAAATTCTGTTCTCTAGTGAGGCTTTCACATGACTTGGCTATGATTTATTGCTCAACAAAAATGTCTGATGCTTCTAATATTGAACCAATTTATTCCTTGTTGGTTTTAAAGTTGCTTCATCCAAATATCTTTTCCTGTCTTCATCATGAAGCCTTAGTTGGCAATTACAAAAATCTCAATTAAGGATTCATCTAGTGTAGAGATTCTCAACCTGGGGCACATGTTATGTTCATCATGATAGAATTCACAAAATAATTAGAGAAATTCTTACTTTTTCCTGTGGGCTTGTGCCCCCTTTTGAAATTACTCACCCCTCTTCTTACATAGGGGGCATGCCCCCCTGTGTAAAGAAAAATTGCAATGGGCAAATGCACTTAGTTCAACTGAAAATAAATTGTGATAAAATTGAGAGGAAATAATTTCAAAATGTTATATATTTAAATTAAAGATTAACATTGACATTAGATGTTTGTTTTGTGAATATCATTTGACTATGTTTTTATTAGTATTTTGACTATTCTGCTGGTATATAAGACTGACATTTAATTTTTTTTTAAAAGAACTATGCAAATGTTACATCTCGTCTAATGTGCTGGTATTATGACTAGGGGGCCCACATGCCAAAGAAGCTCAATATGGACAGTTGTGGGGCTTGAATGAGTTGCAATGGGCAGTAGTCCTCCAAATACCCTTGTAAACCATTTATCTTATAATCCAGACATATACTATACTAATAAAACAGAATCTCCTTGCAGTTTCTATTCTCTAAGAACAGGGAAGTTTTGTTGCCTTATTGCTTGCTGTATGTGGAATTCCCATTCAAAAACTAACCAGGCCCTGCATATCATAAAATCACTCACTGCTGTTTCTGATGGGCTAAAAATGATGAACCTTTTAATCAAGTTAGCATTAACACATATGCCAGTATAGAAGACAGACATTATGCAAATATTACACCTCGTCCAATGTGCTGGTATTATGACTAGAGGGCCCATATACCAAAGGAGCTCAATATGGACAATTATGGGGCTTGAATGGGTTACAGTGAGTGGTAGTTCTCCAAATACCCTTCTAAACCATTCATCTTATAGTCCAGCATATAAGGTACCATTTGTAGATTTTAGAACTTAAAACATTTAGAAGTAACTTTAATCAGTAGTTATTTTCTTTATAATAACATTCAAATTATTTTATATGAATTTAAGAGTTACATTAGATCAAGGTAAAAATGTGAAAAACTCCACTCTTGAAAGTATAGGATATTTGTCTTGTAAAATAGGATTAACTTTAAATTCAGTTATGGAAACAATAGCATACAAAAATAGCTTAATAATTCCATATACAGCAATACCTTGAATAGTGCGGTTTTGATGTAGTACAGTTACAGTATTGCTGTACAAATTAATGTAACTAAGTATAAGCTGAAAACAAAAAACCATTAAATTATAATAGGACCTTGAACACTGCGGTTTTGAAAAGTATGGAAATTATTTGAACAAATTAACCGCACTATTCAAGGTATACCTGTAGATAATAACAATTCCATATAGACAAGCTAAGATGAGCTTAAAACAAAAACTTAATGCCAAACTGGTTTGATTAAAATTTCAAGTGTCTTTTTCTGCTTGTTTTAATGTGTTTTCTTTTTTCTGTGAGGCTAAGTCATTCAGCCTGGTTTGTTTGTTCAGAATTACATTCTCCACTTTCACATGTTTGTAAAATCATTCAGAGCTCCTGACCATTCCCTTAACTCTACCCCAATTAAATTTATTGTTTTTATTAAACGCTCCAAATTGGTTATTCTGGTAAAAAAAATACCTGAGATATTACTACGGTCAACCAGCTAGCCATATTTCTTGAAGTCAAAGTTTCACTGAATAATCTCTGTAAATCAGTGTTTTTTAAGGTTTTATCTTTGCCACTTTGTATGTAAGAGCTTTCTGCTTTTTGTATGATCATTTACAATAGTAGATACAAATTAAAGTGTTCAATTTTTGTCTGAATTTCTGAGATGAGGAATTATCATTATTATACACTGATTAATTGAATTAGTATCCCCATCTTGGTTGTTATAGTCACGTTTCTGGTGACATCACAAGCACAAATTAACTAGGAAGAATTAAGTGATACAAGATCTCCTGGCATGGACAGTGGAATGAAAAGTGTTTGGTTCGAAATTACCAGAACATTACCAACTATGACAGACACCTGAAGAAGGCCAGAGAGAACAGCTGAAATGTTGTGACTATATAACAACCACAATGAGGATACTAATGTGAGTAAATCAGTGTATAATCAAGTGTTCAAGATCAAGATAAATAGGTTGGTAAAAGGTAAATCATCCCATCTCTTAAGAGACAACTCCAAATGGAGTATGGAGGCCAGTTTAGGAAGTACCGGTTTCTGTTGCATGCATCAGCTTAGTGATCCTTGCAAGTCTCGAGTCTGGTCGAGACCAGGACTTTATTCTTACAAGTTTTTATGACCATCCCCTTGGCAGGATACAAGTCCACTGAAGGGATACCTCCACCCTAATCACACAGCTTCGAGTGTACTCAATTAGCTGCTGAGTGCGCAGGGAAATTTGTCCTAATGGAGTGTTTTCCAGTTTCTTCGCTCATACCAGGAATCGAACCATGGATTTTCTGCGTGTGAGGCAGACATGCTAACCATTACACCATCCGAGCAGACATAAAGCAGAAGGTAGCTAAAGATTAATTAAATTAGAACTAATTTTGTTATTAATGTATGACTAATTTTTTCACCACACATTGATTATTAAAAACTGTCAACCAACATAGGTTTCTTCAGTTTTCAAGTTTGACTGTGTATCGTGTGTACAGGCCATACCAATGGAACTAGAGGGCTGAAAATTTAAACATGTATTCCTTATTATGTCTAGAAAAAACTTTTCTTTTTTTTTTTTGTTCTTTGGGAAATCCTACCCCTAAATAGGTTTTTAGTGGGGGTTTCAATGTAAGTTTATGCTAAATTGATCCCTTAGTTTATTCATTTACGTTTGATTTTTTAAAAATTCGGACTTGTTTTAGTGATCACTGCCCAACACAAGGTGAAAAATGTAACTTATTCATTGATGACCCCCCTTTTCCTTTTTTTTAATTGATCACCCTCCACACAGCATGCTGCCAAAAGTCGTTGGTCACATGACAGTTTCTATTGAGTGACTAACCTGACCTGTGTGTATTAGCCTTCTTATCCATGTGTATTCCTCACATGAAATAAAATGTAGAAATTAATGTATTCTTCTTTACGTTAAACATTCCACATTGATTTTCTGATATATTTTTCCCAATTTCCTATTTTCTTAAATATCTTGCTGGAATGTTTTGTATTTGGAATGAATTTATAGAACTGAAAATATTTAGTTCCAAATGAATCGATCTAAAAATATATTGAAATATTTTAATTCAATAACTTTTGAATATGAAATGAACAGCAGAAATAGCCTTTCACTAACAAGTGTCCACAAAATGTGTTGGTAATATTTTTCAGAAAAATAAAACTTTCATCACTCGTTACTAGAATCGTCTAAAACTTGATGATGATGTACCTGGGTCATGGACTGGTAGATGATGATGTACCTAGGTCATGGACTGGTAGATGATGATGTACCTGGGTCATGGACTGGTAGATGATGATGTACCTGGGTCATGGACTGGTATTAATAAAAACAGGCCTGGTTAGTCACTCAATAGAAACCGTCATGTGACCAACGTCTTTTGGCAGCATGCCGTGTGGGAATGTGAACAATTAAAAAAAAATGGGAAATGGGATGATCAATACATAAATTACTTCTCTTGCCTTTTGTTGGGTGGTGATCACTAAAATCTAAATTTAATAAAAAAAAACAAAAACAAGTGTGAATGCTGCCAGACACAAACTAAGGGACCAATTTAGCATAATATTCCGCAGAAAAATAAAATTTTCATCACTTGTTACTAGAATCGTTTAGAACTTTATGAAGACAAAGACTAACACATGAGATGGAAAACTAGATCAACCTTATAATTCCTATAAGTTCATGTGAATCCAGCTCAGTGGATCAAACATTGGTCATAAATGTTGAGGTTCAGAGAGTCTTTTGACTACTTAACTCCTTGTTGTTTATGTTGAAACATTTCGGCCCATCCATTCTATGGCCTTCTTCAAGTGTATTATCCAAATGTAATGGTGGTAAACAGAATAGTAGCAATGATTATAACGTAGGATTCAGGTGTGTTTCTTTCCTTTCCATGTTAGACCTGGATTTCCATACCTTGTCCTTGTTGAGTACTGAAGAAGGCCGTAGAATGGATTATCCTAATCATTGTGTTAACAACATTAACAACAGGTAGTTCAATCGTCCGAAAAACTCTTTGAATGTTAATGACCCTCTTCAAAAATATAAACATGTTGTGAGGTTGTAGCCGAGAGAAAAAGGAAAAAAAACCTGATGAGGTGCAGGGTTGGCCCGTGCATAAGGCGAACCTATGTGGTCGCCTAGGGTGCAAAGATCCTAGGGGTGCACTCTAAAGTGAAATAAATAGTTGTTAGAATACAACCAGGGGCGCAAATTTAAAATCTTGCCTAGGGCACCTGAAACCCTTGCACTCTCCCCAATGAGGTGCCATACAAAGTTTCAAATGTGTACAATTCTTGTTTTAATGCTATACTTTTAACTTACAGTTAAGCATTTCTTTACATATAACTTAAGATTATACAATGTTAGTTATTTCTGTCAGTAATGCTTGTCTTCATTCCTGACCACTGACAATCACTTTCTTCCTGATTTGATTTTCAATGCATGAAATACAGAACTGAAACTTGTTAAAACAGAATATAAGTAAATATTTGAAAAATTCAAATTTTTTTTGTTCTCAGCTACCGGAAATATTTAGTTTGTTAGTGAAGAAAATGACTAAATTTAAGTGAGGTCTGGTAAAGTTAGTGGGTATCAATTGAAAAAAAAATATCAAAATTTAAAAATAGCTGAAACCTTGCCCTCATACTGGGTTTAAATGCAATTGGCATTAAAATACATTTGTGATCATTATTTTCTCTCTCTCTCTCTCGCTCTTCCTAATGCCAGGATTTGCTGTGTCACTATATATGTAATCATTAGAGTGCATGAAACGTTTGATGTTTTTGTTTAACAAATCCTCCTACCCATGACATCACATGGGTTGCATGAACAAATTGTATTAAGCATTACTTAAAATATTATTGATGAAATCTTGAAATGGTTTCACTGTTATGAATTAAATCGATACTATCCACATATGTAAAACGTAGTGTGTGTGTATGTATGTATGTATATGTGTGTGTGTGTGTGTGTATATATATATATATATTTGCATAACATTTTTCAGTGAGTGCACAAATACTACATTTGATCTTAGGCAGAAGTACCGGGGAGCAACACTTTGACCCTAGGCAGAGTGCACAGATACTATACATTGATCCTAGGCAGAGTGCACAGATACTATACATTGATCCTAGGCAGAGTGCACAGATACTCCGATCCTTGGCATAAGTGCTGATCAGTACGTAAATAATCCCATCATTCTTGACTGGTACTATGCTATCAGGTATTTGACAAAACATTATTAAAAAATCTAAAAATGTTTTCCAATTTAACTATGCCGAAATAAGATCTCACTTGATGACCTTACGGTAGCATCAGATTCCTCGGCTGAAAATAATCTTGACTATAATCTTCATTATTTATGCTCCCACTCCGAGAACCGTGGATGCCGCCTTTCACTTGAAGCAGCATCTGTGTCAGGAGGAACAGGAGATTTGGAATCCATCAAGAATATCCTCGGAGGAGAAAATGAAAAAATCAATTCCGTTTCTATGGTTGTTGCATCTTAATCGTAACAGCTTCCAGGAGAAATACAAGCTAAATCACACTTGTACACCAATTGAGCCGACAAGTAATGTTAGTACTACAAATAGTGCTTAGTATCTTTAGTTGACTTTGTCCCAAGGCTTTCATTAAGTGTTTGCCAAATTCTGAACTTTTTCTGTTTCTTTTTGTTTCTGCTTGTTTAGTTTTCGACTTCTGAAAATCTGCGTCTCTTCCTGGCAGTCGTCTTCCATAGATTTTCCTGTTCCGTTACAAAATGCACGACTTAAAGATAATTAAGCGTTTGGTTCTACATTTTCAGTTTACATTCTCTTTTTTAATCATCTTATATATAATAAGAGCCATGTCGTACTTATACCTAACTTTCTTTCCTCTCCTCTCCCTTCCAACCGTGTCCTTGACACTTATTGTATCAGTAGCAGTCTTCAGCGAAGCCAGTTGTTGTATCTACTGATAACCATCAACAAAGCAATGGGTCATGGACTGTTATTAATAAAAACAGGTCTGGTTAGTCACTCAATAGAAACCGTCACATGACCGTCTTTTGGCAGCATGCAGTGTTGGGAGGTGATCAATACATAAATTACTTCTCGCCTTTTGTTGGGTGGTGATCACTAAAATCTAAATTTAATTAAAAAAACAAAAAACAAGCATGAATGGACATTAAGGGACCATTATAGTATAAACTTACATTGTAAAAAAAAACATGTTAGGGCAAATTTTCAACAAAAAAATCTTTTTTAGACATAATAAGGAATAAATGTTAAAAGTTTCGACCCACTACCTCCATTAGTGCGGCCTGTACATGTGATACATAGAGAGATAGCCAGCTAGACTCACTTGAAAACTGACGAAACCTATGATGACAGTTTTGGTTGACGGTTTCTAATGAAAATTAGGGACACCTTTTTAAAGGATAATTTATTTTTTATTTAGTTGGTCCTTTATAGATTGCACCAGATAGATTAATATCTTTAATTCTCCCTTTGGTCACATCAATGTATTTTCATTTTATTAAGAATCTGGATGTCTTACACAAGTAAATGATGTCTTAACATCTTGATATAGAGTCCGTATATTGCAAATTGATACATTAACCCCCCCCACACACACACACACACACAGGCAATAAAAGAATTCTACTGGTCAATTCACTGGAAACATTAATAATATAATTTGGGCTGTCTCCAAAACTTTCCTGCTAATTGCTGTTAATTTCTGTGTAACACTAGGTACTCCAAACAGGCAGTCTTAGCTGGAAACTGAGCGTATTTGGCCTAATTTTAGATAGTTTTCAATCATCAATTTTCAAAATTATATGAATCGGAAATAAATAAAAACCATATGAAAAGAAACTTTAATGTTCTGTTGAAAGAGTTGTTTGTTTAATTTTGAAGTGATTGACTGAATAAATACTTTAATTTAATCTCGAATCGACATACCCATGTCGCAAACGCGGACCACCATTACGAAAAGATCATGTCGGCCGTTCGACACCAACCTCACTCATAGCTCTATCACTTCGCGTGAGTCGCAATATCCACAAATATTATCCAACTAGCGAAGAGAAAACATATTAAGCTTCGTTTTGAGACCTTTCGCGCGAAGTTCGAATGAAATTAACGTAGTCTAAAGTGTAAACAAAGTGCTTGTAGCAAATTTTGAACAACATACACTCGGCACAGCAGGCTTATAAATTGTCAGTTTGTAGAACAGTGTTTTTTCTACAAATTTATTAACTTTATAAGCTCCAACTTGCGATTCACGAAAAGTGATAAGAACCGAAAGCGAGTTGGGTACAGTGTTTTTTGTTCACCTCGTGTAGTCAGCGATATCTGTCATGGCGGTCCTACACGCTACGAAGTCCAGCTCGACTTGAGAAAGTGATAACACTTCAACGGCTTTAGACTTATTATCGGTGCCTCTGATCTCTCTTGTTGGTAACTATACCGATTAATAATCCTTTTTAAATAAACACACACACACAATTAATCTATGAAGCCGTATCTGTCAGGTTGTGGTAAATTACAAGAAGCAACTAGAAGCAGAGCAAAGATATCATTTATTACCAGTAACAATTGCTAGTGTTTATATTCCAGTGGTCTACTACTATTATAACCTAATTTTTAGGCTTCAGACTTTTGAAGGAGAAATAATGAATGAATAACATTTTAGTGAAGGTTACATCTTTTTTGCTCCCATTCAAGCATATACACCCTCCTCCATTCTCACCCTTGTTCATTACATTGCAAGGGCGACAGGATAAAAGATATGAGAAATCAAATTTTATTGCTATAAGATAATATGCTTCAGTTCCTGTGGACAGCAATTGACTCCTCACTTTCTTCACCCACTTTGTAAGCAGTGAAACATCAAAAGGGGAAAGGAGTAATACAACTTAAGAACATGGTTATAACAAATAAATCAACCAGAGCAGACACCAGAGAAGAAATGAATAATAATCAGAAAGCGTAACTGTCGTACATACAAACAAGAAGATAATATATAGGATAATGCTACTTCTAAATAAGATTGACACTAAGAAGATCTGCATATCTCTGGTCAGAAACGTAATGGTTCGCTCTGATTTGCATATTTGTTCTGATTTATCTACAAATATACAAAATCTTAACCCATTAACTTCAGAAGATAGTCATTGAAGTTCCATGGCTCAACTGTGAATGACTGAAATTTCCATCAGTCACACATTGGACCCTTCCACTTAAAGTTACAGACAACTTTTCTTCTGCTTGTTTCTGTTTCTCTGTCCTTAACTTAAGTGGAAGGGTCCATTGTTTACTGAGAAAACGAACTGTTCTGCTATTTTGCCCGGCCCTTTATAATCAAAGTTACCGCCACATTTAGACCACAGCAAACGAGCTGCCCTTTGCCGCAGGTAATGCGTTAATGCACACACGCACACAGACTACAATCATCAAAATAAGTTTGATGTGACATACACATATCCAATAAAATCTTGCTCCACTTGAATATGATTTTGATAACATATTATTGAATGTGTTATCTGTAGTCTAGACAACTTGGATTATACAAAGTGCTTTGATTGTGTTTGTTTTTTGTTTTTTTCCTACTCCAGCATTGGGAGGGATTAGTGCAGAGTTGAATTGGCCTGGAATTTTAAATCTGATGACAGAACTTGCTAATCAAAATTTTTTTTAAATTAATCCAAAAATTTTCTTTAATTCCCAAAGAAACAACCAAAAAAAACAAAAAAACTTTATAAGTAAAAATTTTTTATAATCCATAAACTATGAAAATGAATAATATTAAAAAATATTTTCAATTTCAGTGTTCTAGATGTTATAGAATATTAAAATTCTAAAACTTCAAAAACATTCAAATTTTAAAATTAACATTTTTATGAACATAGTTCCACCTTGTGTATTCGTGTATGCCTTCTGATGTACATGTTACGGCTGTTGAGGCCATTTTCAACATCCTGGCTGCCCTTAAATGAAAAACTGTCAAAATTTTGACTTTAACCCATAAGAACCCAGATCCATTTCTACTTGAAGGAACATTATGTGGTATTCTGGGTAGGCAAATTGACAGTAATTTGACTGCATCAGGATAGATGTCACTTAGTACACTTCATGAGTTAAAATCAAGGATAAAATATAATATTATATCAGACTGTGCAGATCAATTAAATTGTATGTGACACCAGTATCTTTTTCGGACTGTTGAACGCATCTTGATTCGTCTTTTGAACACATCGTTTCAGCTGCTGTATCCTATGGTCTATGGCCAGGTAAGCATCATAAATGAGGAGGGTTTGGAATGCTGGGACAAGGGGCCCCCTTTGAAGCATGTGGGCAGAATGTCCTCCTTCTGCTGTCTAGTTTCAGGTGGGAAAGTTCCTTAGGTCATAATCATGTTGCAGTTCATTATTGGTGTTCTAATCATATTGATGTCCATTATTGGTGTTCTAAACATGTTGATGTCCCTTATTGGTGTTCTAAACATGTTGATGTCCCTTATTGGTGTTCTAAACATGTTGATGTCCCTTATTGGTGTTCTAAACATGTTGATGTCCCTTATTGGTGTTCTAATCATGTTGATGTCCCTTATTGGTGTTCTAATCATGTTGATGTCCATTATTGGTGTTATAGAAGCATTTTTCTAAGGGGTTGAACCAAGATGAGGATAACAGTCCGAAAAAAATCTATACATATTGATGATACCTCATTTAAAAAATTCAGACAGAAAATAGTTGAAGTGTTTGTATAAAACTAAAAGTATTCTGTGTAGATTAGTTGTATAAGTCAGTGAAAAGAATTTTACTTCAGAGCTGCTTAATAAAGTCTTTATAAAAAAAAACGATTTTGTGTATAGGTGAGGGGTGAGAGAGAGGATAATCCTTTATTTCCAATATTCAATTGATGTCATCTTCGTTTTTTTCTATTTTGTGACACTTAAATGAAAAACTGTCAAACTTCAGACCTATGGATAATGACAGGCAATTTTTTGGTCATAAAATGGTACCAAGTTGATGCTGTTTGTTTTGTTTTTTTTGTTTTTTTTCAAACTTTAACGTTTAATTCTTTTTAGATAATTTTGGCTGAGACAGTGGTGGGAAAAATCATTTCTGAACAGAAGACAATCGTGATATTAAGTCAATTTGAAATTTTGACATTGATCGTATTGGTTTGGGGTTGTACCAAATTGAAAATGCTTCCCTGAATGCATTCAATTTAACAGTAATGGGGGGGGAACAAAAAACAATTTGCATTATTTTTATTGCCATTTCAGATTACTTTAGTGGAACGGAACGTTTTATGCCACTAATCTCTTGTCCATTTAAGCTGCAAGTCAAGTGTTTAGTTTTGTCTGTTGGAAAATTGATGATTTACGGATTGATATTAAAGCAATTTGTTGCTAACATCATTTTTCTGCTTAGAGCTTTTGGATTTTAAAGACAAAATAGACATTTCTCTTGTCAATCAGAGAAAATTGCTAATGCATGTCAAGTATATATATATATATATATATATGTGTGTGTGTGTGTATGTGTGTGTATGTATGTATATATATATGTGTGTATGTATATATGTGTATGTATGTATATATATGTGTGTATGTATATATGTATATATATGTATATATATGGTGGAGGTAATTTGACAATGTGGAAATGAAAGATTGAGAAAAGCGTGTTACGTCTCAAATATATTTATGATGAAGATAAGCCTTGTTGCATTTTGCCAAATATCATTCAATGTCTTCAGAAGCTCTTTTACCCTGCCATGTTGGCCCATGACGGGTTGGTATTGTGGTGAATGAAAAAGATTGCAAGGATGAATTCATATGGTGCAAGGATTATTGTAAGAACGAATGGGTCACAAAAGAAACTAGTTAAGACTAAGATAGACTAAATGATGACCAGCCTTCTCCAAGTAGTACCCTTGGGCATATATACAATGATCTCCAAAAGGGTGGTGGCGAAAGTTCATACTATATTTGGTTCAAGTGCGCTGTTCAAATTCCTCAAACTTTTGGACAGCATCTCTTATTCTACTTCCCCATACAAACTTAATTTTCTACTTTTGTTGCGGTAAAATCTTACATGTTGATCTCGCAATGTGTTACAGTACACGCTAATCTATCAATGTGTTACACACTAGAAAATCATTGCGTGTGTATCTCTCTTGTTCAGTAACTTATCAACCAAACCACTTAGTTTCATGTTCCACATTATCAAATGCAGACTGTAGATATTTTACAGTGATTTTAATGCTTTTCCAAAAAAGAAAATTAATGTAAATAGATATTTTATCTAATTTGGAATTGTATTGAGAGAAAAAAACAATTTATTGTATAATATTGAGCTTGACTGTCCATAACATAACATAACATTTTGAAAAATATCATAAATAGAAGTAACCATTATAGGAAAACATATTATGGGGTTGATTTTCAAAAAATAATTTGATAAAAACCTTACCTGGGATCACATCCCTACCCACAGAAAATTTCATGGGGTTATGTTGAGTAGTTTTTCACCCCTTACAATTTCATTTTCAATAATTATAAGAGTGAGCAGACAGAATCTCTGTTGTCCCATGCAACTTCTAACTTCATTTTTTAGTTGCGGCCCCCTGGCACCCGTAAGCCCCGCAAATGGTAAGGGATAACTGAATAAAGCTGCAAATTGGTTGTTTATTGATATCTTCACCACTTTCTAACCCAGTTGGAATCAATTTATTTCCATGAAGCACTCTTGCTACATTGCCACTACAAAACTGCCCTGATGTCGCCGTCGCCACGGGCACTTCCTTGCCCCCCCCCCCCCTCTTTAATGGATTCTCCAGGATCCTATTCTATTCTCTGGTAAGATGTCTATAGAACTTTCTTCGGTCAGCTGATTCTTTAATCTCATTCCTACTAGTAAATGCCTGTTGCTTTGCTAACAGAGGTGGAAATCTAAGTAGATTCATGCCTTTCCCAAGGGCATAAGCAGCTTTGGCTGAAACATGAACTCGGCTTGCAAATTCCCATCTCTATGTCAGTAACCACTACATCAATCTGCATTTCACCAAATAGAATGCACAAAATGTTATTGATATTCAATTTAGGTTCTGCATTTTCTTGTGAGACTTTCACCTTTTCTCCTCGCCAAAATTGTGACTTTTTCCCTTTGACTTTTTTTAAGATCACCATTTCAACATTGTCTGTTGTGGTCAGTTTGTTAGCTGTTTGCAAAGATTAATTTTAAAAAGAATTTCACCTACAAGCTTAAAATAAAGTCATAAGACCAACTATAACTGAATTCTTATTCTTAGGTTTTATTATTTATTTATTGCTACCTTTCACCATGAGTTAATGAATCTTTGATAGAGATTCTACTTTGGAAGCTCATGAATCATTGACTGAAATGAGTCCCTCCATCTCAGAACCCCATGGAAATGGACACGCTGTGATATATTCATAGATTAGACAAGGAGCCTGACTAATTATCTAATAGACAGCTTTTCCTAATTTTGTTCTAGTCTACCTAAATCTTAGGTGAGGCTATCAACTCCACCCCATAAAAAAAAACTTACTCGCTACAAACACCACAGCAAGATCACTCGAGCGATTGTCTGTTGGAGTGATTACAACCCTATGCTCCACTAGGGATCTACAGGAATAAGCAAACATACATAAGTCTATGTGAAAAAATGATTTTCTTTTCAACCCTTTTACTGTAATTTGCTATGGTCAGTTCCCATATCATGTTTTAATTTGATAATAACGACCTTTCAAAAGATAGATTTTATCTTTTGGTTTAGTTACATTTTGCTGTCAATTGAATCCCCCACCTCCTCAACCCATCCAAAGTTATTTCTCTGCATTGTTTTTTTCCATTTAGTTTAACCATAATAAATCTCAGATGAACTTGGATTTCCATTTGTCATGTCATCCATTATGAAGGCATAAGAATGAAAACTGGATAATAAACTATCGTTCACTAAAACCAGTTTAAAAATAATTCAATAAATGGTCTCTCAAATTGCAGGAATTCAAATTTCAAAGTTGAGTGACCATTTACTGTATTTCTTTGGCAATCTCAGGTAATTTTATTCAAGCTCCCAGAAATGCAGGAGACAGGAAGGCTCCGACTAACGCAGGAGATGGGGGGTTGGCTCCGACTAATGCAG
>VCCN01004835.1:1909856-1920032 GCA_006491835.1 Architeuthis dux
TTCTTTCTTTGTTTTTTTTTTTTTTTTCTCTAAATAATCCCCGCTGAAATAAGGGGAGGTCTTATATGCCATCAAATACGGTAGTCTTAAGGGATATTACATTTAATTGGAAAATGCCACCCTGGGAATATTTTTTTAGATAGCTCTGGAATTTTGTGTTAATTGAAAAACCGAACCAGACAATTCTGGACATGTGAGGAATGGCAAGGAATCTGGTCGTTACTCGTTTGCAAACACTTATTTTTCTGTCGTTATTTATTTTTTTCGTGTCATCTGCTCTATCAGTTTCATTTTTTGTGCATGCTAGACTGTCATTTAGTTTCAAACACAATTAGGGGTACCTTTTCTTTTTTGAAGGACCCTTTTTTGTTGTTTTTTGTTTTTCATCTCCCCTGGGCCTTCAAACCGCCCAGAATGGTAATTCCACCATAACATGTTTGTTTACAGTTTTTGTATGTAAAAACATTCCTCTAGTAGTATCTCTACCAACTGGATCACACCTTCTCTCGGTAGATTTGACATTTCTGTAGTTAAACAAGTATATAAAACGGCAAACATGTAAACTTTTTGCTCGTCTTTTATCTTTGTTTTTGTTGGGAACCAATTCTCTAAATGCCAACATCATCAACGACAATCTTTAGTGAGAGTTATGAGTGTGTATGTATCTATATATCTCAGAAAAAAGGTAAAAAGTAAGGAAAGGCCACACTTGTTGGAAGTTTTTTTTTATATTTAATAATATCCGATATTTTATAAAATAAGATGTTGGGCTTGTGGCCTCTACCGGTTGCTGATTTCGTCTTCAGGAGGTATGAACTAAGGAATGTCTGATGTGGTTGGGATTGAAGATCCTGGAAGGTTATAAATTTAATTCTTGTTTTCATCCGAGTTAAGTTTTAGGAGTATCGTAATATTATTATTTTTGTGGGTTGAGTTATTTATGAGTGAAGATATCAAGGATAGCGCATATGTAAATATAGGCAGTGTAGACAATGGTGACTCCATGAAACATTGATTTCTCTGTCTGCACTGCCTAATATATATATATATATTATTTAACACCTCTCCCTCCAGACCGCATGCCCCACCCACCAACCAAACAAGGACCCTACATAAATAAGAAACATCTTTTGTGTATCTCCATTATAATTTCTTGACAAAGCCGAAACATTGAAATAAAGAATCTACCTCTTCTCCCCTCGGGTATGGATAAATAGAAGGGCAGACTCTGCTCTCTGGTCTTGGTTGGCAACCAGTCTAGGAAATGGGAAACTCTGATTCCAAACCAAGGAGTGGAGCTCCCTTAAAATGGTTGGATGCTAACTTTGACTTCCTTCTGGCAGCTCCTGCAGCTGAGCAGATGCCCAACTATCACTCCACTCTCCTTTGGACTACAAGTTTCCCAGGATCTCCATACACTTCCATTGTCTACCAAGACAAAAGGAGACCTTCACGTGGGCGAGAAAAAACTCAATAAAGTTATACTTTTGGCACTATTTTCTCCCTGAAATATTCTGATAGTCAATCATTAGAAGACATTCTTTAAAATAACATTTATTTGCCCGTGTTTTATCTTACTCTTTTGTTTTTAACTATAGTAGAACATTTTGAAAGACATAAGTCTTGGCTTCTCCATTGATACATTTATTGCAATCTAATCTAGTTCTTAACTTGATGCTTATCCCATTTTAGAAAACCAAAATAGTCTCCCATTTATAATGACCAAGCAGAACATTGCTCAATCTCGATGATCAAACAGGATCCAATTTTGCAACTTTCTTCGCCCCTAAGCCATACTTAGATAGTACAGTCTACATTGGTATCTCCTAATGCAATCAGTCCAACAAATTATTGGCTGCTGCTGCTTTTATTCTTTTCTTAACCCTTCTCCTGTCTATTTTTAGCTCTCATAAGCTGCAGCTCAAACAAGCTAAATTCTATTCCTTCTCAAAGAAATCGGTTCTAAAATCTTTTATTTCAATCCTAAATTTAAAAAAACATGACTTACAAATCTGGCTAAATCCTAATACAAGGGTTCCCAATCTTTTTGTTCTTCTGTACCCCTTGGCATTCTGACAGATTCCCATGTACCTTTAAACTTTAAGGATCAAAAATTGATGAAATTATATTGATTTTAATACGAACCCCATTTAATTGTTAGTGAAAGGTTTGAGAAATATCCTTTAAATTCCTCTTCCAGCTTCATAAGATACTCAGTGATTAATTCTTTGAAAATATGTCAGTCTTCTTAGATTGTAAGATAGTTGAGTCTGGTTTTTGGCAACAGGTTCATTAATACAAGGGAAACTTTAGCAACAGCACAATGAAGATCATGTTCAGGTGTTTTGAGATTTGATCTGTGTTTTGATTAAATCCCCAACAACACTGAAAATGTCAACTCACAAAGCTACGTTGATGGAAATAAACAGCAGTGCTTGAATAGCAGGTTCAATAATCCATTTATCAGATGTTTTGCAATAAGATTGTTACACTGTACAGCAGTGTACACCATGGTTATACTCTTGGACACTTACGTACACAGTTAATCAGTAAAATTTATTCAGCATTTTTTTAACTAAATATTCCTCTTGATCTTGAAAAAATAAAGTATTTTTTAAGTCATAATCAGTTTTTCAAATAATTCTTCCAAAGTAAACATTAGCAAAAATGTTACTTTTTCTGCTCAGAAAGTGTAGAATGTGTATAATTATTTTGAGTCCTTAATACCCTTTTCCGAGTAGATTAAAAAGACAAATGAACTGAATCGATTAACATAAGTAATCGCATGTATACAATTGCTGCTACAGTCACTGCAAGTGCAAATGTTAGTTTTTTTAAGTGAAATTAGTTAAAACCTGTCTCTGAATATATTTTATTTAAATGATAATTCAGGGCCGCATCCTGAATTCACATTGGTCGAAATTAAAAGCTTAAACAGTAAATCTGATACAAGCCTGGCTGCCGCAGTGTCAAACTCTGCTCCTACTTCTATTTCAACAGAAGATGATTACTGCAATTTTTTTATTGTATATATAATAAATAAATGTGTAAATATATAAGACTAGAGACACCTAGAAATCACTAGGTCATGATTTCAAATCATGGTAGGGAAATGTTAATTTTATATATGTTTGGTTTAACATGACAGAATAGACAAATAGTGAAGAGTTAACTCCCCTAAATTTGGTGAGGATTGTTACTGTTACGGGGTGGTGGGAATAAAGTCAACTCTAACTTGGACTGGAGTTTGACAATTATCATTATTTTTTAATTTGCTTGCCATATTTTTTAATTTGCTTTCTCCCGAACGATCAGTCTTGTATATCTTTTTAGTCAGGTACCCGATCAGTCAAGATGCCAGATTTTTGTAACTTTGACCAAAGTAGAGGCTATTAAAGTTTGAAATAAAAGAAAAAATTAGCAATATGGGGCATAGCATTTTGGCTTTTTTCATTACTCCCTCTAGACCAAAATTTAGGGGAATTTTACGGTTAGGTTTTTCCGTTTTTCTGGTGGTGACTAACAAAAAAGACTCAGTATTTTGAGTTTTTTTCAGTGAGAAAAAGAAAATGTAACTTTAATTTTTTGTTTTCACTTTAGTCTTACGTATTTTAAAATTATGGACATTAGCTTTTTGTGTGGCGACAAATGAAAAAGACCCAAGTTTGAATGATACTTAAAGACCAGCTTAGATGATTCAGCGAGAACAATTTCCATCTTTCTCAACACGTTGACAAGTGATAAGTCTCGCCTACTCTCCACAATTTGCATATTGGTGGGTGGGGGGTTACTGTGCCTCGATTCAGTTATCTGATTGTGTATGCTGATCAAAGTTAAGCTGATGTACCCAGCTGCTGAGACGAGAACCGATTGGCTAGTAGCCAACCTTTTTTGGTAAACAGGCTGCCAAGAAAATACTGTGTGGATTATCTGAAGATTCTAGATTAATGGAGGAAATTGAAGCCAGTGTGAAGTTTAGACACTTGTATATCCGGTAAGGTTTTTATGCTCTACACTAGTCACATGATGGAACTGGTTTCAGGCAGATCTACTTTTGGTACTCTTGAATAGACTTTTTTTTTGTCAAACTCCAGTACAAAGTCTGGAGTTGACTTTGTTTTTCTACCGTAACAAGAACAACCCTCACCAAATTTAGGAGAGTAAAAATTAACATTCCCGTACCGTGATTTGAAACCACGACCAACTGATTGATGAGCTGGTCTCTTACCAACTGAACTAAATTGACGAGTCTTACACATCCACAAATGTTATCTTACAGCTACTCTAGGGCTTATTTCATTCTAATAAATAATTGTATTTATTCTAAAAAAAATATGTCAATCTTGTATATCTTTCCAGATCAGTCAAGTTGTCAGATTTTTGCAGCTTTTCCAGGGTCCTTTAGATAACAATAACCGGCTGATAACATTAAGCAAAGGATATAAAAATTAGAACAATTTTCATTCATTGTTATACATTCATTGTTATAAACAGCTTTATATTATACAAAATTAATATGAATTTTTAATTCATTTTAAATAAAGTGTTTGAGACCGACTGATTTTGATAACAATAACCGTTTGATAACATTATCCGTGATTATAATAAACGGCTTCCTCTCTATATGTAAAAACTCTCTCAAACTGCAAATAAAGTTGGGTGTCGATAAAAGACCATGGTATTACGAAGCCATTGAATGAGATAATACGTATTGAGAGGATTCACTGGCTTATGTCTAAGAGGAGGAAGCGTGTGTATTCAGTGAAATAGATTAAACATTACAGGAGCTTATAATATTAGATGCTAAGAAGGACTTAAAAAGACTAAATTTGATGGAAACAGTATTTAACTACTATGTGACAGAAGATTCAGTATGCTTACATTGAATAAACATAAGTGTAGTCTGCAGCTAAGGGATTCAAAAACCAACTGACAGACCAACCAACCAAGTCAGATTCTTCAGATAAGATACTTTTACCATCTCATCCCTGCTGACTTTAATCCATGCCACTTTTTAACGTTATGTATTTGTCTTAGGAGGTGCGGTGTGGCCTAGCGGTTACCGGCGCAGAAAATTGCAGGGCTTGAAATTAACGTTGTCCCGGGGACGGTAAAAATGTGTTTGGGACAAACAAATATCTTCTCTGGGACGCCTCCGGGACGAAAGTGATTTTTTTAAAAAAAAGATTTTTTAAAATTTGGTTCTTGTTCAAAGTCAACTCCCGGTTTGGACTGGAGTTTGACAATTATTTATTTCCTCAACATTCTAATGGTGTTTTTATTGTGCTACTAACAACTAACAACTATTGATGATAAAGACAACGTAAAGAAACAGCATTTTGATTTTGGGACTGTTTACATTTCCTTCGGGACGGTTAAAATTGTTACCGGGACGGTAGTGAAAAAAGTTAGTCTGGATCCCTGGAAAGTAGAATCGGCAAACCTAGTTTGAGTCTAGGCTGAGGTTGATTACATTCACTTTGCACTAATGCCCTTGGGAAAGGCATGAATCCACTTCTTTCCCCGGCTATGGGTAAATAGCAGGGCAGTAGAAACCCTTTAAGTCAATCTTGGGCGTAGAGCTAGCAACTCCATTCCATTAAAAACCTACTTGCTACTGAAACAGCAATACAGCCCTATGCTCCACAACGAATCATCAGAAAAAAAAGAATATTGTTGACTTGAGTTTCTTGTGTGTAAATGCTGAGTGTGTAAATGCTGCACAAATAGTGAGATTATCTCATGTAAAGTTTTGATGATAAGCCCATGTTTGAAAGAACACAAACTAATAGCTATTGATTTACTCGGACCAGTGTCCTTATCATGGTTGTTATAGTCACAATGTTTCGGCCGTTGCACCCTCTGTGTCCGTTATAGTTGGTAACCTTCTGGAAATTTCAAACTGAACCCGTTATTCAATCCACAGGGGTAGATTGTTCTCATTCTGCTGTCCAAGCTAGAGCTAACTGATATCACCTATCATCAGTTAATTCTTCCTTGCAATGTTGCTTATCTGCTTCTTCCACTGAACCAGAACATATGACCTTTTTTTAACTACCCGACCCAAGGATTAAACTCACAACTGCCGGCAGGTTACCAGATATGCTTAACTACTATTTTATCCCCTAGACCATTGTCCCGTAAGAAAATGAATTTGCTGTTATATCGGGTGGATTTTATACGAGTGAGAAACCAAATGGTACAGACAAAAATGACTTTTTATTATCCTTTCTCATTCTGATGTCAAATATATGGTCTGCAAATAAAATGAATGAACCAAAAAAATTAATAGCCAAAAAGTCTTGTGAGAATATAAAAACAAACGTGTCTTTTCAACACGTCTCATTAAATAATGCTGTTAGTATACGTACAGTTACAAGTATTTACTGTATTTTGGTTCTAAACCTGGAATTGAATTAAACCCATCCATCTTGACTAATTCTTTCTTGGTAAACATAATCTGTTAGTCTTGGTTTTGATTCTCCAATCATTGTTTCTCTTATTTCGTCTTCTGATCCAGTGAGTGCATTAAAACATCAACTGCAACGTTTTCAGGTTACCTCATTCTTATTCTCTCCTGATCAATAACTTCTGTGTTGAGGTTTTTCTCTTTTTTCCAAAACTGACAAAATTCTTTAACTTTAAATTATTTTCCCAACCAGCAATTGACATTTATTTATTAATACTAAAGAATTATGTTTGTTTAATTAGAGTGATATAGCTGTTAACAGCCTCTTGCCTATGATACTCTTGAAATTTATTCATACAGAGGAAGCCGCTTATTGTGATTACATTGGGACAAGGTCTTTTACATAACAATAATGGTCTGATAACATTAAGCAAAATATATATATAAAAAGTCGCTTATTGTGATAACTTTGGGACAGGGTCTTTTTGATAATAATAACCAGCTGATAAAATTAAGCAATGGATATAAAAATTGGAACAATTTACATTCATTGCTATAAATTATTTGCATTCATTGCTATAAATTATTTGCATTCATTGCTATAAATTGTTATTAAATTCATTGCTATAAATTGTTATTAAATTCATTGCTATAAACTGTTATATTATTAAATTCATTGCTATAAATTGTTATGTTATTAAATTCATTGCTATAAACAATTTCATATTATAAAAAATTAGTATGAAATGAATATGAATTTTTAATTCATTTTAAATGAAGCGTTGGGGACTAACCGTTTGATAACATTATCCTTGATTATGATGAACGGCTTCCTCTGTATCTGAATTTCTTCCCCAAATATTAAAAACTATTTTTGGATTCTTTCTCAAACTTCCGTGAAATCCTTCTTTTACTTTGTTTCATTTGCCATTGACTTTTCTGTCAGTTTCTCCACCACGATTTCTGTATTTCTAATCGAGAATGAAGAACAGCGGAATATTTGGCTTTGGGCTATTGATTATTTCTGTCTTACTGAATAGATCTCGTGTACTTTACATTATCTTGTCTCGTATATGGCTTCCATTTCAAATCGTAATTTCCCTAAAGTATTTTGCTAGTTTGTTATTCTAAGAAATCATTTCTTTTTGCATAATACTTATAAAAGTCGATTCTTACCAAGCTGAATTAGTTTGTATGTCTACTTTTATGAAAACACTCACTTTTTAAAGCAGTCTACATATTGCCACTTCTTGATCAAAGAAAGGGTTATCTTTTGATATAGGTAATCTGTTAGGGTTAGTTCAAATGTGTCTTACTCTATTTGAAGAGGAAATTTTGTTATGAAGAAGTGTGTAGAAAAATGACAACCTATATATATATATATATATTATTCTACTTGTTTGTATGTGCATCTGGTATGCTTTCTGATTATTATTCATGTCTTCTCGCACAAAACATAATTGATTTATTTGTTTTGATGTGTTCTTGACTTTTATTACTTCTTTCCCTTTTTGATGTTTCACCGCTCACAAAATGGGTAAAGATGGCAAGGAGTCGATTTCTGTCCACAGAAACTAAAGCATATTATCCTACAGCAATAACATTTTTCATTTGGCCTCTTCTTTCTCCCCACCCATCTTGCAATCTAATGAACAATGGTAAAAATGGAAGAGGGTGCTTATGCTTGACTAAGAGCAACAGACTCAAGTTTCACTATAACTGTCTCCCTCCCAAACCACTTTTGCAATGTAATGAACAAGGATAAGAATAAAAGAGGGTGCTTATGGTTGAATGGGAGCAAAAGGGACTCTACCTTCACTATTACTCATTCATTTGTTACTCCTCCCTCACAAGTCTGAAGACCACAGGAATATAGACAGATAGCAAAAGTAAATAATAATAATGAATAGATATATTAGTTTCATTTGCCTTTGCATGTTATTATAGGTAATGTAGATACATTCCATGGGTAATAAATTATACACTTTAATTACAGAAATATGTATGCAAGAGTAATCATGACATCTTAGCTGTCAACACCTGTGGAATTTCCACGGGTCCAGCTAATTATAAATTATTTATTATAATATCAAGAGGAAAAACTGCCTGAAACTTGTGTAAATAATCCCATCATTTTTGATGGGTACTGTGCTAGTATATTCATTTTTCAAGTTTATTGAAAACTTTGAGCCAAGGATTGAACTTGCAAATCTTTATTCTTCTTTGTGATGCATGTTATCCATTTTTTGTTTCAATTCCAACATTAAAGCAGAAATCAAAAAAGCAAATTCTTAGCTAAATACATTTTTAAAAATTTCAATTCATAATGTAAAATACCAAGTACTAGACCGTTACAATTTCTATTCGACTTTAATTTAGTTAGAACCAAACTATTCAAGTGAATTTACCATGTCTGCTGGCATATATGATGCACATTCAAATTATAACAAATTTTTTTTTTTTTTTAAACTACAAATATTACACTCAAATTATATAAAAACAAATTTTTAAACTACAAATGTTACTCAAATTATAAATCAAAATTTTCTTTAAATTTACAAATATTACACTCAAATTATAAAAAAAAGATTTTTAAACTATAAAAAAAACTAAATTTTGATAAAACAATTATTTTTAAAAATTACAAATATTACACACTGTGTATGCGCTGATATTATGACGGGGGGGGGGGTTCCACTGAAGCTTAAAATGGACAGCTATGGGCTTGCAGAGAGCTGTATTCACCCAAATACCTTTGTTTGCCATGCATCTTATAGGCAGGCAAATACAGTAAGTTGCTTTCATGACTTTGAAACTTTGTTTTACTCACCTGGAAGTGAACACAGTAAAATAAGACATTTCAGATAATAATCCAATGATTATGACATCATCTGCACGACTGGTTTTGGCATCAGACACTATATCAACAGAACCCAGAACAGAATTTATCAGCTGTTTGGTATTAATATTTCTAAGCTCACCTTATAACAGCTGCTGTGGGTGCTGCTTATTTCTTGTTTTGCCATAAGGACCAGAAAGTGGGTGGGCGGTGTGTCATCTGGCATACCTTAATTATCCACCTCACCTGCTGCCGCTTCACCTGTTGAAAGACTCCTGTCTTCACTCTCTCATCTGCACCCCCCCCTTTTTTTTTGAATGAATGGTTTTGATTGAGATGTTTTTGTTTTTGATACATGACTCTAAGTAAACCATTTCATAATGTCATGGTTGAAAAGAGAAAGCAGGAAATCTATTTATTATTAAGAAGGGCTGATGATGATGGCATCAACTGTGTTGGTTGCATCAAACAAACCAGAGAAAAGATTTGTATTTAGTGACTGAATTTCAAGAAAACTCAGTTTTAAAATGACAATTTTCTATCAAGTACTGAAAGCACTGATCTTAGAATTGGGAATACACAGAGGAACCCACTTATTGTAATCACTTTGGGACAGGGTCTATTAGACAACTATAACCGGCTGATAACATTAAGCAATGGATATAAAAATTGGAACAATTTACATTCATTGTTATAAATAACTTCATGTAATAAAAAAAATTAATATGATTAATTAATATAGGTATTTCAAAATAATATTTAAAATGTTTTGGACTGATTTTGATAACAATAACAGGTAATATTATTATAATAAAGGCTTATTAAAGTACCCACTTGTGAGCCTTATCTTAGTTTGTTTTGTTTTTTTATTCTTGGTGAGATCGGGTCCTGATTAATCTATACCAGGACCCCTAGGCTATTAGCAATA
>VCCN01004835.1:1932568-1961550 GCA_006491835.1 Architeuthis dux
TCCATCATCTTACTATTAAAAAACCCAACATTTCATATGTAACAACCTAGGCAAAGTTCTCTCCTGTAAACCTCATTAGAAATCATTGCAGCTTGTTACTGGCTTCCTGTTTGTTTTTAATGCAGTGTTTTTGAATTGGAATTAGGATTTGACAAGGGCTTACATATAGAAACAAACTTGAAAATTTAACATCATCGCTGTTGTCTGTTCTTGGTATAGTCAGACAATCACTAACAGGTTTAAAATTGTAACATCTGTGAGGTTCATCTAAAAGTATTCATTTGTTGTGTTTACATTTATGTAAAGAATTGAGATGATTACATTAATTTTGACAAATCAATATTATTGATTTTGTGCTCACAAATCTGTGGCAAAACATGCATTAAGACAAATATACTTTATCATGAGAAATGTCAGCTTGCCTAAAAATATAGCGTTACGAAAAAAAGATTTAGTGAACATTTTATTTTGAACTCTTGATAGATGAATGTAATGTATATGCGGGACTGTCAGCGAATGGTTTTCAAAGGTATTGGAAGGACTACCACTCATTGCAAGCCCCATAATTGTCCATATTGAGATTTGTTAGACAGCCCTCTAGTCATAATACCAGCACATTGAACCCAGTGTAATATTTGCATTGTTTGTTTGGTGTTTTTTTAATTTAATGTCTGTCTTAAATACTAACATATACAGTAAGTTGGAAGTGAGCTCTTTGTTCCTGTTTCCATTTTGCACTTAAAAGGTTCACTTCCCCCCCCCCTCTTCCCCAATAATGGACAAGATATTGCCATGGTTTAGATTTTGGGGAACACTAACCCTCATTGGCAAATTTTAGTCTACCACATCCACTTTCAATACAGCAGCTAAAAAGAATGAATCTAAGAAAACCAGCAGAAATAGAAAGTGAGAAAACCCTTTTTCCTTTTTATATCTATTTTCAACTTTGAGACACTAATTAAAAAACAGCATTTTTTTGTTGTTTTTTTTATTTGACTAAATAATGAGTAATGGGAATTTTGTTCATTTGTGATGGGGTATTTTTGTTTCTTGTTTGCAAACTATAAGCATAATCCCTTCTTTTAAAAAGTTTGGACTTTGATTTGGCAGCTGTCGTTAACCTTATTTACTGACAAAAATTTTTAAAAAATATATACAGATCTCCACTATTTGAAAGTAGAGCATTCCTATTAAAACCTTTCATAAGCTAAAATAACATAAGCGAAGAAGCAATTACCATTAAATTATATGGGAAAATTGTTTAGCGTTCCCATACTAAAAAATGATGATGGTATTATAGGCTGAGTCATCAGAGGTTGGGGTGGTGGGAGGTGCAGGAGACTCGGTTCTTGAGAGAGAGAAAGAGAGAAAAAATGTGTGCGCTGACTCTATAATGACTGCAAAACACGTGCTGAATGCTTTTTTTGCTTTTCATCTTTTTTCGTAAAAGAGAAAAAGTGGCATAAAGCAAACTTTTGAAAAGCAGGAGATACCTGTGTATGTATATATATATTAGTATAATAATAATAGTTTATCTGTTTGTATGTTATTGTATCCCAGCAAAAAAAACGGGTATGCATTTTTTTTTTTTAGCGTTACACTGTCCAAATGCACTAACTTTAAGAATAAAACAAATCCGGATGGTTTTCAACTGTTACATTGTTTTAGGAGGGGCTTCAATTTACGATATAACTATACTATATATATTGGAGAATCAAACAATAGGTTCAAACAAGTACTACTCCCAATCGGACCAATTGAAGGCAGCAATCAACAAGTGTCCGGAATTAGTTAAGAGAAAAGACGTAATATTCCATCAGGATCATGCTAGACCACTTGTTTCTTTGGTTATCAGGCAAAAATTATTACAACTTGGCTGGGAAGTTTTCACTCATCCAACATATTGCTCCTCTTGGATTACCATTTATTCCAGTCTTTATAGAATTCTCTTTTCTAACAACTTTTTTCTCTACTTAGCTATCAAAATAAAAGATATCCTCATCTGACTGCTCCAGAAAGAGAATATAGTTAATAAAAATCCTTCTTTCACTAACTGCATTATAAGCTTTATCTTCTTCACAAGTTCTTTAATGCAAAGAGTAACAGACTTCCTCTCTGACTTAGCACAAAATGAAATCTTATTCATTGTTGCTTGATTACTTCCTTAGAAGCAGTCTCCAGTGGCCTATTAGCTCAGTGTCAAGTCACTTCCCATTATAGAATTTTAGTTGTTTGCTTGTTTGTCTTATTTTTTTTATAAAGAACTGTAATTAGCTATTAATAGGCCTAGAATCATTTCCCTTGGACAATTTTTTTTAATTTTTTTTTTTTTACTGGAAATTGTCTTATTCTCCAAGTTAGAACATCTTAACTGTATTGCACTAACAAAAATTGTGCTACAATGTGATGTTTCTGTTGTGTTATGGTAACAAATACACTAATGAACATACAGAAATCGGATCATTATATTATAGATTAATGTTTGTTTTTCCGTATGAGTCAATGTGATTGTGTCTGCACATCTCCAATTATCATGGACAGAATTCAATCCAATGTTGTCCATGATCTTGGCAATAATCAAACTTCCATATCACCTTTATGCTGGTATATCGGATGGGCATTTAATTGATGTAAAAAAACTATGCAATATCACAATCCAAGTCCTCCAACTACCCTTGTAAACCATTCATCTTATAATCCGGCATATACAGTATGCAATTTCTGGAAGAAAAAAATGATTTCTTTTACTAAAATTTAGTTATTAAATGTGCAAAAGACAATGTGAAGTAATTTAATAATTTTACTAAAATATTGATACCTGATCAATATTATACCAGAGTTTCCCCTTTGAAGGTTTCAGGCTAAATTTCTTTCATGTGTTGATTTGTAGAAATTTACTAAGCTTTATTTACTTTGGCACAAGGCCACAAGTGTAGGGTAGCCAATGAGGATCCAACTCATTACACAGTAGTAATGGTCTACTAAACTAGCTTGTTAATGGAAAAGTGCCCTATATGTTGCTTTATAAACTGTTAAATTGTGTTTTCAATACAAATATAATTTCTGTTAAGGTGGGCTTTTTAAAAGTTTCTCATGAATGAGTTTTTGTTTTCTAGGATGGTCAAGCTAGTTATGATGTTAATGACCACGATCCGGACCCAACGCCACGTTATGATTATACAAATGAAAACAGGTAAGATCAAGATATTTCTACTTAAAGAGATAGAATGTTTGTTTTTCTGAATTCATCATTTTGATACATACACTTTTTTTTTTTTCTTTTTTTTTAGGAATTTTTAAAATTTATTCATAAATTAAACAAAATATAAATTTTGTTAACATTAAAATGAAAGGTTTTGGAGATTTTGTTCTACATATAAATTGTCAATGTTTTTTTACGCAGACAAGGATTGAGCAGAGATTTACTTGATGGATTCAACTTGAACAATAAAAAGATGCTCAAAGGCCAGACTCTGTTTATTATACAGGTTTCCCTCGTTATCTGAAAATAGTGTTCCTATAAAACCTTTTGTAAGCCGAAATGGTATAAAGTGAAGAATCAATTACCATTATTTTATATGGGAAAAGTTTTTGAGCGTTTCCAGACCCCAAAATGATAATGATGGTATGTTAGGCTGAGTCGTCAGAGTTTGGGATAGTGGGAGGCACTGGGTAGTAGGAGAGAGGAAGAGGGTGCATGCTGCCTCTATAGCGGCTTGCTGCAGATTTATTTTTGGCTGCCGGTCAGGAAAAAAACGAAACCTAAAAACCCAGCTATATATTTAAAGTGGTCAGCAGGATGAATCACTTAAGTCATCCTTTCTATCAACATCTGAAAACCCCTCCCCCACAAATATTCTACAAGCACCAATTCCAGTTTGTCCTAGTATCATGAACCCACATTTGATTCTGTCGTGCAACTTTCGGCCAAGGCATTAAAGAACTTACCATATTTGATGGTATATAAGACCTTCCTTATTTCAGCAGGGAATATTAAGAAAGAAATGCATTTCCCTGAATTCTTTTCATTTATCACCCAGTTTTTAAACTCTTCCTCAAGTTCTGGCCAATGTGGGACAACTAATGTTACATTTACCTTTTGAACCATTTGGGTGTTGGGGGGCTTTGTCAAGTACGGTAATTCTTGTGTTCGGTTATTTGTTCATAAATAATGTGAATTTTGAAAAATGTTCCAAAGAACAATTTTTTTCTCTAATTAAAGGCATTTTGTGTGTGTTTTACACAGATTTTGGAAATTCTTAGTTTAAAAAATATATTGTCTGATATATATTGTTTTCTTTTTAATATAAATACATTAGCTATTTTTTGTTTTATAATGTGCTACTCTACATTTTGTAAATGTTTTTAATATCAAACATTCACAATACTGTAACTTAAAAAAGTTAAATTCTTCTCAGGAGTAATATTTAATGTGCCCTATGATTTGTTGAAATTTAGCCTCGCAGTCATGAGGAAAGATATCATAAATGGGGACAATTGGAAACACAACTGAAAAGCATTATAATTGTGAACTGAACAATTATGTTTGAATAACATGTTTTGTGTCCCCCCTTTGTGTGATCTTAAAATCACTGGTTTCTTTCACGCAACATTTCCATGTTCATACAAGCAGACTTATTCAGATAGAGAAATAGATACAATCTGTGTTTCATTTTGAAATCACTGGTTCTTATATACATATCCATGTTCATATAAGCAGACTTATTCATTTAGATAGAAAAAAGGAAATACCTGAACAAAAGTTAATATCAAGAAAGACAAACATATTAAGTACCAATCAACTTTAAGCATTTCACTGTATCCTGTTTATTTTAACCTTTTATTTATTCTTTGACTGACGTTCCTTTGCAAGTCTAAACTATATTCATATGGATCAAATGCCTGTACCCAGTAAAAAAGAAAGTCTCTTTTAGTTAGTCTTTCACTTTTTCTATTGAATTCATGTAATTGATTCTGTTATTTATTAATTGTTTATGTAGTCTGTGATTCAAACAGTTACTCTTCTAACCAAGTCAATAATGTCAATAGCATAGCTATTATGACTAAACATTTTGCTTAACTATTCACCCCCCCCTCCCATACTATTGATTGACCAATCACACTTTAATAGATTTCTCCTGTCCTTAATTCCCTTTGCAAATAGGTCAACCAGTTTCTATATATTCTGCTTGATTTGTTGATTTCTTTTGATGGATTAGCCACGCAACAGTTGTAGCTTGTTCTTAATCCTTTAAACTGATCCTGTTCTCTTTGCAATGATCTGCTCATCCTTCTGATCAATATTTATCTCTTATTGAAAGTATTGAGATTTCTTTATCTATTAATAAGATGGCTATGACTTGCAAAATCTTGAATTTTTGTCAGTGCTGTCATGAATGAATCTATAGTATTTGATGGCATATCAAACCTCTCCTTATTTCAGCAGGGAATATTAAGAAAAAAATGCATTCCCTGAATTCTTCTCGTTTATCACCCAGTTTTTTTATATGCCGTCAAATACAGTACTTCCTCATCAGTTTCAGTGCAGGCAAACTGACACAGTATTGTCAAGTGAGTGAAACATGGGGATATACAGGGCAAAAGGGTTCACATTAACAAATTTATTTTTCTTAACCTCTTCTACACGAATAATGCATTAGTATAGATTAATACAGTTCATGCCAAGATTTGTTTAGACAGATGAACTCATTCTTTGTGTTGATGACGTTGTTGCCATAACATTTCAGCTAATACATTCTACTCTCATTTTAAAATGACAAGAAAATAAATTGCTGTAGTGTGAACACTTTATGCAATAAAGATATGATAGAATAATGATGAATATATATATAAATAAACAAACTACAGTCACCTTGATGTCACCATTTTAAATAAATGACCTGGGAATGGTTGCATAATTAAGTCCCCATGATTTAGGTACCATGCAAGTAACTTTATATATGTATTCCCTCATGTCTGTCTGTCTCTGTCTACACAATATCTCCAAAAGTTCTGGAGTGATGGATTCAATTTTTGATGGCATCCAGGAATGCTTTTTCGATTGAGAGATATTTTTCAGTTTTTATTCATATATTTATGTATTCAATCATGTTTGTCTCCACAATATCTCCAAAATAAATTTCAATGACATTTTGTGGAAGGATGGGCTATAGGCTGAGGAAGAATTGATTAAATTTTGGGCCCGACCTAGGGATTGTTTTTTGATGGAGAGATTTTTTTTTCTTCTTTTTTTTTTCATATATAATACAACAGTCCAAAATGTGAAAAATCAACACTTATGGTTACCTCCCATGCATCGTAGCTATACATGAACTGATTTTCATCCAGTTTTTAGTTAGTGTATGTGCTCTCTGTGCTTTCTAGTTAAAACTTGTTTTCCTTCTGAATCTCTTAAAAAGCAAACATGATAAGCTTTAAATGCCCTGAAAATGAAATAATTATTTTTAGATCGTCTCTATGTTCTGGTAGTTTTTTTCTTTTTTTTTCTCCTCCAAGTGAAATGTGAGGATGCTGCTTGCTTATTCTTTATGATGCTTCTTTCTTGTAGACATGGCACCCGGTGTGCAGGAGAAGTGGCAGCCGAGAGAGACAACATGATATGCAATGTGGGTGTAGCATTTGATGCCAGTATTGGAGGTAGGTTTATCCAGATTTACTTGTGACAGATCTTTCATGACAACAACAATTCAGTTTTGTCACAATGTAAACAAGTAGAAGATATAGCCAATGTAGCAGATATTAATAGAACAAGGCACAGTGATAATTCTTTCATTCTGGCACAATTCTTTATACAAGGAGGTACCCAAACATAAACTTAAATTGTGGATTATTTCGAACTTGTACCCTAAAATCGTGGCACATTTTCAAACGATTGTTTCTTTTTTTCATACTCTGTGTGCAAAAGAGGCACAAATCTTTCAGAAACACATTTCATTTTCAAATCTTCTGTTAACTTTCACTGTCATGAACTCCAGGACAAAATCAGTCACCTCAGATATCTCATCAATGGTCCGACGACGATCTTCATTGTTGAATTTTGAATTCAGCCTAATATATTCCACTTGTTTTCATATCCAGTGTGAATATTTATCACCACTACCACCACATGGAGCTGACATCTAAGTCAGTAATAATTTTCTAGATTTTTCTCCTTCTTTCACTTGCAATCAAATAGCATTTTAGAATACTTGGACAATCTTATGCTTTGTTTCTTTCTGATTGTCACTTGTAGAAAACAATACTTTATTTAACTAACAGTACTTAACTTTCAGTAGATTTCCCAACCATAATCATTCAGAAACAAGAATCTAATAATATACAGAGAAAGCCACTTATTGTGATCACTTTGGGACAGGTCTTTTAGATAACAATGACTGGCTGATTAAGCAAAGGATATAGAAATCTGAACAATTTACATTCATTCTTTTAAATATACATTTATTGTTATAAATTCATTGTTATGTTGTTAATTTCATTTTATTCTTTGTTATAAACAACTTCGCTCTATAAAAATTAATATGGAATTTATTTAAGAAAAATTTAAATAAAGTGTTTGGAACCGACCGATTTTGATAAGAATAACCAATTGATAACATTATCTGTAATTATAATAAACAACTTCTTCTGTATTAAGCAAAACTCGTCCAAATACATAAATGCATAGAATTTCATAATAGGCAATTAAGAGGCTGGAGTTGAAGGTTTTCATCTTTGAAATTTTCTTTGTGGATTTAGTAAATAATTTTCCATCTGTGCATTTTCTCATTAACTTATTCTACTTGTGCAGGTGTTCGAATGCTTGATGGTGATGTTACGGATTCCGTGGAAGCCCAATCTTTAAGTCATAATCCTCAGCACATCCATGTATACAGTGCAAGTTGGGGACCTGATGATGATGGTCGCACTGTTGACGGACCAGCCACTTTAGCCCGGAAAGCTTTCTTTGATGGTATCACAAAGGTAATGGAAATGAAGAAAATTACCCCCCCCCCCCCCACCTTATATCAGATATTATCAGATTGAAGTATTTGTATTTACTTTCTAAAAATTATGTATAACTTTCCATTGTGAATGTTATATTCTTTAATGTCAATTATGTTTTCATTCAAATATTGTAATTATTATTTATTTATTTTTTTAACTTTCCCTGAGTGGAAATAAATATTATGTTTCTATATGTGATAGTATTTTGTAATTTTCATGACCTACAAAAATTTACTTTAAAACTTGTTTATATATCTGTACATTTTGTTTTCTTTATTTTTTAAAATACTGAACCTTATTTTATTCTATCTGCAGGGTCGAGGAGGCTTGGGATCAATATTTGTCTGGGCTTCAGGCAATGGTGGCCGAGATGGAGACAGCTGCAACTGTGATGGATATACCAATAGTATTTATACATTATCTATCAGCAGTGCCACTGAAAATGGAAATATTCCTTGGTACTCAGAAGCATGTTCATCTACACTTGCTACAACATATAGCAGTGGGTCCAGTGCAGAGAAACAGATCGTAAGTAGAGCAAAAAAACGTTTTTCATTTAACTCTTTGAACACGGGCGGCCACTTTATCAGCCTCCTTTTGAAAGTCCATAAAGATGAGTGGCCTCTGACACGTGCCTTTCATTTACTAACACTGATGTCCTGACGCCCCATGTGAGCTTTCATGCACCCGGAATCATGGCCCTCTGTCCATAAACTGACTCTGGGATATTGATCAAACACAGCGCACATTATATAGCTCCTATAGAACTATTATTGTTTATTAACAACTTCATAAAAAATGTACATTTTGTTTATAAATACCATAGCTCATGTTGCATTTAAAACTTTTGACCATACTAACTGCCAGATATAGATACCGAGACCCAGCTGCCAAGCCATATGTCTGAGAAAAACAAGATTATATGTAAAAGGTCTACTTAACTCCTGCACTTGTTATACACAATCAAGATAAATTAATTATAGAAACTAGTCCATCTTCACTGACGGTTATCATAAATGTACAACAGCAGGCTTTGCTGATGGCTGCTACTGATAGTATAAGTGACAAACACAGTAGGAGAGAAAATAAAGGTAGTTTAATAAGAGGGTAGGAAGGGAGAGGGGCTGATACTATACGTATGACAGACGCAGCTCTTATATATATATTGGTATATAATGATTTGTCATAGTATATTATATAAGTGATGAATATGATTTCACTAATTCTGGAAAAGGAGTTTGTAACACTATCAATGTGCAAATCCTACCATTTTAGTTAGAATTTAGGAAATATAATTGGCAAATTCTTTTTTAAATATTGACCCTTGCCATTGATGTCAGTTTGGTGCGAATTCACTTATGAAAGGCTCAAACCCGATCTTCCCTGTCCCATTGGTTAGCTACCATAGATCCTTATCATTAGCTCACTATAATGGCAATTCACTCTCAGCATAATTACCTACGTTGACAAAAGTGAATGTATGCCGAAGTATACTACATAGAAAGCGCGGATCCAGGGGCTGGGTGTCCAGAAGATCCAGACAATTGAAACAAAATTTTAAATATAAATAAATTTTATCATTAAAAAGCCGAAATAATCCTAAGTAATCAGAAATTAACCTTAAAAACAAAAATATATTTTCTTTTTCATCTAATATTAATTTATTTACTTTACCCTTTCGTCAATTCTAGTGCTTAAAAGCTACGACTCAAATGTAAGTGAAAAATGCTGCATCGCATATTACTTTCTTGATTTTGATGTTTGAAATTTGTTTCCTTTTTCACATATATTTATTTATAAAAAATTACTCTTTCCATTTGGACCGCCTCCTCTGCTCAAAATCCTGGATAGATAACATACCCTGGCATAGATAATCAACTCGATCCAGCAAATATTATATATTTAAACACTAAATGAATTTCTCGGTTCTTTGCTACATAAAACCCGTAGATAATTTAAGTAAAGAAATGTCATTGAATAAAAGAAACTTCAGCTTTTTGCCCATATTGTTTAACATTATTACTTTGTCAAAATTGTTCACTCGTTGTAGTTTGTTTATTCTTAAGTCTCTTTGTGATCACAGAGAAATAAAAGATCAAGAAACTAAACAGATATTTGCTGTTCATGAAACCATAAAACATCAGATCACTCTCAGACTTTATCATTATACAGGTGCACAATCTCTTATCCAAAATTCTGAAAACCAAAGATCACAGTGGCTCAACCGACACCACATAACCGTGTCTCAGTGCTCCTACTTGTCAGACGTGCCTCTATTGTTCATGTTAATGTTTTGGTGATATTTTTTACTTTGAAGACTGAAAATGTTTAAAAAGAGCTGCAAATTCCCCTATGGAAAACGGTCAGAAACAGAAAAGGGAGGATCTATCATTATTGATAGTGCAGAAAGTAGAGTTATTGCAGAAGCTCGATCATGGTGCATCTGTGTGGCGTCTTACTCAAGATTGTGGACTGGGAACTACCACTTTATATGACTTCAAGAAGAAGAAAGATAAGTTGTTGAAGTTTTACAATGACTGTGATGATCAGGAACTAATGTAAAAACAAGAAAACATTGCATCGGGCAAAAAACAAAGATCTTGACCAGGTGCTGATTGAGTGGGTTCAATGACGAAGAAGTGAACATATACCACTGCCTGGTTTGATGGTTATGAAACAAGTTAAAAATACCATTAGGAACTGAACATTGAAGGCGAATGTGAATATTCAGAAGTTTGGCTGCAGAAATTTAAGAAGCATAAAATATCTACCATTCTGAATTCTGAAAATTGTCTGGTTCCAAGGGTTTCAGAGATTGTATGCCTGTAGTTAGCATATACTGGTGTCTTCATCTTCGTTGTTACAGTCTCAGAAATTAGGATGAGACAGAAATTGTCACTTTTTAAAAAAGTTGTAATATAAATTGTGGTAAAAAGATTTACTGCTGTTTTCTGCGTATTTAGTGTGATTTTTACCCCAAAAAGTATATGAAATGTCATTCTCCTCAGAATTAACTTGCTAAATGATTAAGATTTTCTTCAGAATTTAAAAAAGAAAAAGAAAAAAGAAATGCCAGATGTGATTGCTACTGAAATATCTGGAACCAACCACCTTCAGTAGCAGAAACCAAAGTGATGAATACCTATGTAAATCTATTTCCACAAACCAAAATACTAACTAAAAATATTTTCTTGTACTGATGTTCATAGTCAAACAAATCTGGTGAATTTCAAGGTGTACCTTATCTTTACATATACAAACTTCCTCTTCGCTTGTTGTTCGTATCTGTTACCTGCATTTAGGTTATCCATTTCTCTTGCCTCTGGTATTATAAATAAGTGAACAAAGTTGATATGTAGCATTTACTGATAGAGGTAAGTGTGAGATCATCGGCTTATCATTCACCAAGTCTTGGGTTCCAGTCTTAGCTCTATGTTTGCCTTGAAAGAAAAGCACACATTTGTCCTAAGAGCTTTTCCTTCGTTAGTCAATGTAGAACTTAAAAAATATTTTGTATTCCAGTGGTATAATGCAATTAAAAAATAATGATCTATGCAAATGTCTTATAGTTAAGAGGAGGCATAGGGGAACTTTGTATTGCCCAAAATCTAATTGTGTTAAATTACATCTTCTCATTTAGATTTTTATTTTGCTTTATGTAATTGTAATTCATGAAGTTCTTCTCTGAAATAGTCTATTTGAACAACACTGTTTTTATAAACAAGCTTTGACCAGAGCCAACCTGATGGACTGAAAAGCACCCATTGATGTAATAAATGCTGCTTCCCATCTGGATAGGAAATGGGAGAGTGGGGCTTTTTAACTTGTAGAAAGGACACTTTGATAATCTTCACAAATAATCAAAACTGCTGTCAAGTCATTCCAAGTATTCAAAACAATCTGTTGTACCATTTTTGGTTTCTAGTTAGAAACACTAGTAGATTATCTTATCTTGGCAAGATTAAGCAGTTTCCTAATTTATCATTAGTAAAGATTGGCTGGTTTTTACCCAATTCACATCTAACATTACAGTTAATCAGATACGAGAGAAGAATAAATGCAATAATTTGTACACTTTGCCATCTCCCCAGTTTATGACTTGGTACTCTTTTTCTCTAAGTGCTTGTTGATTTAAATGTTAAGCTTTCTTACCTCTTTGGGAGAGGTACATGTATTCACCCTTGTTTGTCCACTCTTTATCTCCGAAAATTCTCAGTGAATTTCAATGACATTTTATGGAAGGGTGGGTCATGGGCTAAGGAACAATTGATTAAACTTTGGGGCAGATCCAATCATTTTTTCTTTATTTTTTTTCATTGAAAGATATTTTTCATCCATAAAGACAATAGTACAAAATATGGAAAATCCAAATGTACAAAGTTACTTCCCCTGTATCATAGCAATATATGAACTGATTTTCATTTAGTTTTTAGTTAGTGTATGTTGGCAGAGGTATGCACTCTCAGGGTGCTTTCTAGTTTAGTTTTTGGTGTTTTTTTGTATTGAAAACCTTTCAGGGCCAATTTCTCAACTTCAGTGATCAAATGAAAAAAAAAATCATCTTGTGTAAAGTGTTAAAGTTACATTTAAAAAAAAACATCTAATATTTTCATGTTTTTTTTTGCAATAGATATGAGTACCCACTAAGAAATACCATTTACTAAATGAATAAACTAGCAGCTTATTTAATCAGTGATATATGTATTGGGTGGCCTAACAAGTTTGTTTCTGTTTTTGTTGTTAAATGTCATAAGAAGCATTTAATTTTAACTAAATTCATTCAAAAAGATCACTTTTGATTTTATTGTGCTAGCTCTCATCTCAGCATGCATTTTTTAAAATTTTAACACTGAAGAAAATAAGCAACTTTTTCAGCATATTATCCTTTTTCTTTTCAAAAAAGGTAAAAATATGACTCAAATACAAAAAAAAGATTTGTGCAGTTTATGGAGAAGGTACTGTGAATGATCGAAGGTGTCAAAAGTGGAGATTTCTCACTGAATGATGCTCCATGTTGGGTAGACCAGTTTAGGTTGATAGTGATCAAATGAAGAAGAAATTACTTGAGAATAATCAACATTATACAACAGAGGAGATGGTGAAAATCATTTGCATCAGCCTGTTTATGTTAGTTGCTTTGATGTGTGTGTGTGTGTGTGTACCAAAGGCTGGTTTTCATCAAAAGAAGGTGATCCTGTTTATATGGTGGTATTGGAAGGGTGTCCTTTACTATGAGTTCCTTCCTGAGATCCAAACGATTGATTTGAACAAGGGATTTTCAGTGGGCAGTATTTAAGCCAAGAATAGGGCTATTATATGTATTATAGTAATGCATTGAAGATCGGGAAGAAAGGGATTGTCAGTGGTCAGGAATGAAGGCAAATGTTACTGACAATAGGGCTACTGATTTTACTATAGAAATACATTGAAAATCAGGAAGAAAGGGATTGTCAGTGGTCAGGAATTGAGTTATGAAAATCGGGGCATATATCTCTGGTTGCTGACACAATAGTCTAATTTGTTAATAAAGATTTTTTTTTCAATAAATCATCCAATAACTCGTAAATTCTCAATTCTCTGACAAATTTATTTCAGTTTTACTGGAATTATTTTGTTTCTTTCTATAATATTGAAATGATCATATTTCTTTTGATGTTCTTTCAGCTACAAAACATTTATCTGACAAGATAATGAAAAAACTATTTTCTCTCTCTAGGTCACCACTGATTTGCGGAGAGGTTGTACGGAGACTCACACGGGGACATCAGCCAGTGCCCCATTGGCTGCTGGCCTATGTGCACTGGCATTACAAGCTAAGTATGTTACTTTTTAATATACTCTTCTCTTGCTAAATATAGAATCTTGTTTTATCAGCCAAATTTATTAATGTAGTCATGGTTTTTTCAGACATTTTTGTCAAAGTGCCAAATCCTTACCAACTGAAAACTTTTAAATTTACTTTGTATGTATCTGTTTTCTCCTTATCTTATTCCATATCAGCTTCTACTAATGACTTCTACCTTTGCAGCTCCATGTTAACTTGGCGTGATATGCAGCATATAGTAGTGTTGACAGCTAAGCCTGAAAATCTACAAGCTCGTGATTGGCTTACAAATGGGGTTGGCCGTAAAGGTAAGTCATGTTGCCAACTTGTTCTTCTAAACCTGATGCTTCACTTTTCATTTATTCACTTAGTCACAAATTGGCCAGTATGAAAAATTAGTTTCCAGGGATGAGAAACAATGTCGAGCTAATCCTTGACTGTTACAAATACTAAGAGCTTTGAAGTGTGAGAACCCAATGTCAAGTTGAAAAGTGTGTTCATTCAGAATCATGAGAACATTTCTTTTACAAAGACAAATGTATGAATATAGCACAAATTGTCATGTTTTTCTTCCTAATTAAATCTCTTACTCTCTGCTGCTACTGCTAAAATTAAAATAGCTTTGAATCTCATCCCAATAGTGCAGCACTAACTGCGTTGGATGTCTAACTTTGAAGCTTTCTTTAATTCTTTTGTGCTTAATGTAACGTTTGACGTAAGACTTGATAATTTTTACTTTACAACCACTTGCAGTTTGTTTTTTTGCATGGTATTGCTTTAGCTGTAAGAGTTCATATATTTACCTTTCTCTTTTCAAAGTTGTATAGTTATTTACTAAGATTAGCATAGTTTGACACAGTCACAAGTATCGGGCACCTAGTGAGGATTAAAATCACTACTTGGTAATAATGATTTGCAAGATCAGCTTGTTAACCATTACCACACAGCAAGGCACTCATTTTCAAAGTTGTCTATTTCTATTTGTTGAATATTCAGTCAAATTATATTTTAACTATACAAAAATAATTACTGTATTCTTATAAAATCCAAATTATGTTTTTACATACATCTTGCCAGTAACTGCAGAAAGGCATTTCCCAAACATAGGAATATCCGATTAGTACTGCTTTTGTGTTTATTTAAAACGCATGGCATTTGTACATTGCTGTGTACTTTATTTATTCAAGGGAGTTTTTTTGTTGTTTTTTTAGTCAGCCATTCATTTGGCTATGGATTAATGGATGCGGCCGAAATGGTGTCCCTTGCAAGAAACTGGACTACAGTGCCAAAACAAAAAGTATGTGAAATCCGTTATCCAGAAAGGAGCAGGTATGTTGCACATAATACTTTTCTGTCAATCTATTCTCACTGAAAGATACTTTCCTTTTAATATTGGTCAAGGTTTTGTCAATCCATTGCGGTAATCGTTTATATTCACAATGAGTTTCTAAATAGACTGACTGCGAAAAGCTTCACCATTGATTGAATCCACAATCAGCCATATTTATACTGAGATGATTTAAGATCTAATAATAGAAGTACTATTTTTTAACAACTGCTGAAAAACAAACTACAGTATCTTCATTTTACTTGTCACCAAGTTGACATGAATTGAATTGAAAATCAACTGTGATGGAAAACCAACAAAGTCGGCTGGTATCGTAAGGTACTGATGGGGCACTCTGGGTTAGTGGTAATGATGTTTTGGCTCCAAAACCATGACTGACCCCAGTCATTATCTGTTGAAGGCTTTGTATTCTGCACAGATGTTGTTTTTTGCAGCAGCATGTGTATGAAATTATATAATTATATCTGTACATAAACTATTTACTGCAAAGTTTAGTAAAGATCTTCACCATCTTAAGAAAAAATTAGCAGAAACATAACTCTTTATGACAATTGTTGTAACTGATAGTTTAAATGTTTAAATCACTACAAGATTCTTGAAATCACTAAAGTTGGCAATTTCAAGTTTAAAGATTAGAATTTTGATGTATCATGTTAGCTGTTAACTTTGTAGGCATTTTATTTTGCTTGGAAAATGTTTCACCAAAAATCAATACAAATATAAAATCTGTTCTCTAGTAATATACTATATTTCTCCAAAAACTTTCTCCATCAGACAAGTTTGAAAAATATTAGCTGTTTATATAACCCATGTTATCACAGGTAGGATTTACTAAACAAATGCATCAAAACTTTCATTCTTTCTAAGTATTACAAATATAGTGACACAGCAAATTCTGGCAATGGGGAAAGGAGATTAAAATGTTTTAGTGCCAACTGCGTTTGAATCTGGAACCTTTAGGCAACCTTTCACTGCCCACTGACTTTACTATTATTCCACTACTCCCCAACATTTTTGGCACTCACAAACCAGATAATTCTGTCGGGGTGGGTATTGATGATTAAACACTGAATTTTGCAATTTTGTTATCCAAATTTTGGTAAGCAAGTTTCAGCATTTAGTTGGTGTGTTGTGCATTGAAAATCAGGAAGAAAGGGATTGTCAGTGGTCAGGAATTAATGCAAGCATTACTGACAAACACACAAGGGATATTATATGTATAGTAGCTGTTAATATAACCCATGATATCTCAGGTAGAATTTTATTCAATACTCCAGTTTATCCCTGTGACAAAATTCACGGCTTTATTGGAATTTCTATGAGATGATTTTAACTTGTTTCCGTGGGAGAGTCTCTCGTTTCAAATGGTGGGTAGAAGATATTTTCATCTGCCAAATTGTTACCTTTAAGTGGAAAGAGTCCATTGTTATGGACAGAGAAACAGAAAAAAATCACACTATTCGTTATATAAGTAGATTAAAACTTTCATGCACTTGAATGATTGCATATACAATGACACAGTTAATTCTGGCTGTAGGGTGCAAAAAATGAGACAATACTCCCGGTTGTATTTTAGTACAGAGTGCATTTGAGCCTGATTTACGTGGGCAAGGTTTCAGCTTTCACTGCGACTCCCCCCCCCCCAAATACACACACACACTTTAGTCATTTTTTGCACTAACAAACTGTTTCTATTGGGAAGGAAGAAAATTCATAATTTACTTCAAATTTGTTTGGGCAAGTTTTGGGACTAAATTTGTATATTGTGCATTGAAAATCAGGAAGATAGAGATTGTTAGTGGTCAGGAATTAAAGAAAGCCTTATTTACAAAATAAGGCTATTATACATATAATATTTACAGGTAATCAATATTTGATTAGCAACTAAGAATGCATGGTATATTTTTTATAAATTGTAATGTTTATTTACACCATCTTCAGTTTTTTTGCTTGTAATCTTTCTTTTTTTAGGCTATTTATTTGAAAATTTTACAAAATTCAACTTTTTAATCACCTTAAGAAATCTGAAGGATTTTAACTAAGTCTCTGAAATGTCCTGTACTTATAATTGTTGGAAATTTTATAAACTTCATTTTACAATACATGCAAATTTATTAAGTTCTGAATTGCATGAGAATTCTGATGACCATATTGAAAACCTTTCTTATTAGTTTAACCAACTTTTTAAAGTATTGAAGAACTTACTGGATGGTTTCAAGTTTGATTTAACTTGGCATTTTTATTGGTGTTCTCCAACAACAGGGTTGTTCCAATGAACGGGAAAGCGACTGCTGCTCTTTACTCTACTGGCTGTGAAGGAAGAAATAACCATGTAAAATACCTGGAACATGTGCAGGCACGTGTTACATTGACGTCAGATCGCCGAGGAGAAATCCAAATATTCCTGACATCACCTATGGGCACAAAATCAACATTGCTTGCTCGAAGGACGAGAGACACATCACAAGATGGATTCAGCAATTGGGCTTTCATGACCACACATAATTGGGGAGAGTTTGCGAAAGGAACCTGGATGCTAGAGATTGAAAATGGTGCCAGTGCATGTAAGTAGACAAAACAAAAGTTTTCTTCTATTTTTTGATTCTGACAAAACTTTGATTGTTTTGCTTTACCTTTTTTTTTCTTTGTGTGTGTGTGTGTGTGTGTGTGTGTGTGTGTGGGTATGTTTGTGTAGAAAATTTAAAATGGCTGCCAATTTTGACTGTGATAGCTCCATTTTGAAATATTGAAGAACAAGAAATGATTCAAACTTCAATTTCTGTGCACAGCACAATATTATGTTGTTTTTAGGTATTATATATAATTTTAAGAAGAGTCATTAACATTTTCAAAAAGAAAAAGAACTTTTTTCTCTCTTTGCTACCATTTTTACTTTGCACTACCACAGATTGAGTCCCTCTCTTTATATACGGATAGTACTCCTAAAGAAACCGTAGAATGGATTAGCCGAAACGTGGAAATTGTCCCAAAAACTTTTTGAATGAAGATTGTTTTTAGGTCTTTGTAATTTACAAATGAAAATTGTTACGCAAATATTTAAATATTTCACAAGAGCACTTAAAAAAACAAGTGATCCTAGATGCCTGTTTGTAGGTTTTAGTTGTGGCTAAATGAGTACAGAAACAAACACACCACCAGATAAAGTGACTGTTATTGATATACTCAAAACATGCTGAGAAAGAAAATGTTTGTCTTCATGTAAAGTAATTCTCCTTCTTTAAGTTGAAATAATAATAACGATCCTCATCAATTCAGCACTTGCGTTTTGGCTGCAAACAGTGCAGAAACCGCACGTTGCTGTGACGCATCTGTTGAAAAATGTATTTCTCAGGGGAAATAACTCCTTACTAAGGGAGTTAATAGAGTTTTGCACAGCTTAATGCACGATTTCCTCAGAAATCAACTCGCATGAATTTTGCAACATCATTATTTTTCGCTATTGACAAATTACAGGAAAATCATCTATGAATAATATCTATTCTACTCTAGCGGAGTTAATATTAGTTGAAGATTGTAACTCCATTACATAAGATTTACAAATTATAATGGAATACAAAACTTTAAATTGTATTCTAGCAATGTTGGTGATATTTTTGATAACTAAAGTTAGCAACTATGTCTCATTATTGACTAGTGAATAATTACACAATATCAGATGTTTAATTAAAATCCTCAACTTTTCTTTAAGAATAAATTGGGTTGGGTATTGTGCCACATTTTTTTTTTTATTATTAATGAAAGCTGCTGTAAAGCAATTTCTTCCTTTGTTGATCAGTCTGGATTTTGATTGGATATATTTTCTTGAGACCGTAAATCCAAAACAAGAATGAATAATGAAAATATTTGAGGTACTAAGTTATGTTAAGTCTTAATAACTTTTAACATTTCTTAATGATCAGAATATTCTGATAACTTTATATGAATGAGACTATTTTCTCAAAACCTAAATGATTCCTGAGTTCCACCGTAATCAGACACAGAAGTCTAGTCAAAAGACAATTCAGTATTCAACTGGTGTTGCATATTGGAATCTGATTTCAGACCATTCTATGGCATTTTGGTTGTACTTTAGCAGGAAAAGATTTTTAATTGGTTCAGCTTCAGGTTTTCTTTCCTGATGACTGGCTAATGGTCATTGTTGTTTATTGAACACCAAGTTTTTCTTCCCACTTGTGTAAGGCTTGTATTGAAAACCATCAAATGAGAATATTTAATTAAAGTAAAGCTAACACAATGGCACCATTTTTTAATATATATCCAGATTCTTTGTTCATTGATGACTTTTCTCTGAGCACTTATTTTTAAAATCTTCCACTGGTCTTGTTATTTTTTCATCCGTTCCTATTCTCCTTTCCTTACTTGAACTATTTATTGGATATATTTTCTAGGCCCCTCAAAGCTTCTCCAGAACTCTGTTAACCATACATTTTGGGAATAAGTTCCCTACTCTTGGTGTTGCTTGACCCTCACAATGCTGGATGAGGGGTTGGACTTTCCCGGTTTTGAGTTCAGTGTTATCTGTCTCCTAAACTTGTTGCCAATCAAGGCTGGAGAGCTCAGTCCATAGTTGGTGTGTGTGGGGGGGGGTTCATGCCTTTCCCAAGGGCATTAGGAGAAATGAACACAAATTGTTTCAGGCTGAGTTTACCGATTTCATTTTCAATGCTGCTAACCGTTAAGTCACCCGCACCTCCGCACTCATCAATATTACATTATAACAATATGAATTTGTTTTAATCATTAAAGCTTTAAACTAGTTTATCTATTTGCTTTGAACCCAAATAAAACAATTTTGATGAAATCCGGACACCTGTCATTTCTTGCTCTTCAATATCTTTTTTTGATTGCTGTCAACATTGTGTGCAGCCACTTGAGGCTAATTAAGTAGTTTAATTTGTCCTAATTAGGTTTTATATTAAATTCATCAAAGAATGATTTTAATAAAGAAATATTTTGGATGGTAATGTTGTCCTGCTCTTGTATTTATTGTGCACTGTTTTCACTATCTTGTGTGTGCGTGTGTGTATGTGGCAGTGGTTGAGAGGGGGAGTTTATATGAAGAGATAAATTTTGTTTTTGGTAACAGACCATCTGTGTCGCTTGATGTCTGTCTTAAAAATACCATTTTATATTGTTTTCTTTGCGTCCTATTGTTGCCTTGTTGACAAGGAAACTTAAGGAAATGCTCAAATTTGTTGCTTAGCCATGTTTGTCTCTTTTTTTTAATCATTCTGTGCATTTGTTATGAATACACTTGTTGTCTTCTTTTCTTTTTATATTCCTGACTATTTGAGATTTTTCAAGACAAATGACTTATTTGTTAAATCCTCATTAGCTCTCTAAGATAGTTCATTAAAAAAAAGTTAATTTTTCAAAAAACATCTAATCTTCCTACAAAGTTCACCTCAATTATATAGACAATTTTGTTATTTTATGAAAAGATATTGCATCTATTCATTAAAGATTGACTTCATATGAATGAATGGTTTTCTAAATTTTCAAGTAAGCTTTCCTTATCTGAATATAATGCAGTGGAAACGAACGTCACCTGATTTGTAAATAAAAAGAAAAAACAAGGGTTAATGATGTTTTTGTGGGGGGGGGGGGCATTTTTTGTTGTTTTTTCAATAAATATTTAAAATTAAGCAAATATTTACACATTTAAATTTTGTGCCACATTGGATATTTTAGGTAATTTTGTGCTAAGATATTCAATGCAACATAAAAAGTAATTATTTCTTTTCCCAAATAGAAGCTTATAGAATTTCACTAAGGCTTACAAAGTCTGAGTATTGATATAAGAAAAAACATATTTATTTAATATATAGCATGGATGTTTACTTGTTTTTTGCACCAATATTCTTGCAAATTGCATGAATCTTCAATGTTATGTATAATGAAGTCAAATTATCTGCTGTAAATTTATTTATAGTTTAGAGCTCAATAGTTTGCCTATAAAAATATTTATGACAGAAGACTGTTTTAAGAATTTCCTGTGTCGTCATCTTTGAATTGCATCTTGCATGCCAGTCTGGTTACAGTCACATACATACTTGTAACACTGTGAAATGTTGTTTGTTTTTTTTTAATCTTTTATTTTTAATATTTCCAGAATTCAGTAATCTGCATTTTAAAATTCTTTAAAATGTGTCTCAAAAGTGTTTTCTTTAAGATTTCTTTTATTATTTCAGTTCAGTTTTTATCATTCAAGTATTGAATGTAGTTAGAAGCCAATTAAAATTTATTTTAATCTCACAAATAAATCCTAGATTTCTTTATCAGGAATTTAAAATCCAGCAGCAGATTTGCTGTTTGTCAAATGTGCTAAAGTCATTTTTACCTGGCACCATAAAATCTTCATTTAGTCCCTCCCTTATGCAATTCGCAAATAACAAAATGAATGAAACTGAAAAATAAATATCAGAAACAATTTTTGTACATATTTGGTAATGGAAAAGTCTTCTTCTCTCTCTGTCTCTTTAAAAAAAATCTTTTTAGCCATTCCTCTCACTTCCTTTAATGCCCCCCCCCCTTACTGACTTTGTTCAATATCACAAAAATGTCTACTTTTAAAGATTTGTTTTTGTTTTTTGTTGGGATTTTTTGGTGTTTTTTTTTTCCCTTCTAAATTCTGAAAAAAGATTAATGCTCTTAAAAAAATGTTGATTCAAACATTAAAATAGAAAGCACAGAGCACATACCTCTGCCTACACTATTTTCCCTAAAAATTGGGGAAAATATTCCTGGATCCATACCAAAATATGAGCAATTATTCCATGGTCTACCCTTCCACAAAATGAGAACTTTTGGAGCTAATGTGTGAACAAACAGGGGTGAATAAATACATTTTTAAAAAAAGATAATGGTGTAGAAAATGACTATTGGTTTCATATCATAATCCTCAAACACTTTTAAAATATTGAGCACATAGTTCTGTTTTCAGAAATTTAAAACGGAACAAATTTTTGTATAATTATTTTATTGTATTTAGTTTCTTATGCCAATATATTCTCCATCTTTTAAATCAGGTTTTTTTTAAATTCATTTTTCTTGAAGTAATAATCAAACTAAAAAGATTTGCCTTTAAAATTAAGTGTGATTATGATTTGCAAAAATGAATACCTTATCTCATGATATCCAAACCTAAAAAATTGTAGATTAAATCATGTCCAATCTTACTTAACATAGGCAAAAAAGCAATTTAATTCAGTATATTTGTTGAAATCGTATCATTACAAGGAAATATGCTTGGTACTGTACACAAAAAGGTTCCCACTTAGAAACTAATTAGTTCATTGTAAGTTTTTCTTGATTAAAAGAATTGGAGTTGCTTTAAATCTATAAAACCAACACTGCATCTCTAGGTATTTATATCAACAAATATTCTTGGCACAAAGTGATGTGGCTGTAACTTGTGACTGCCTTGGTTAAGTTAAAGATTTTTGTGTATTACTGCAGTGTTGCATAAAACTGCATCATGTTGTGCATGTTATATTCAGGTTACTGCATCAAAATGCCTCAATTTTGGAAATGTATGATTGTCTATCTCTTATGCAACTTGCTTGACTGACTTTTTACTTGCATGATTTCATTAATGATGTATTTCTGTGTGCATGTGTGTGCAAGATCTAGATGAAAGGGTGTTTTTACATGTGTAAAAGGAGATAGATAGATATATATGTAAGTAGAAAACAATACTTGAAGTAATATGTCTGAATTGCTGAGATGAGAAATTATCATTTTACATTGATTTATTTGGACTGTTGTCTTCATTTTGGTTGTTTTTATGTTCACAATGTTTCAGCCGTGTACCCTCCAGCCTTTTTCAGGTATCTGTTTTATTCTTATTTCTTATGCTAGCATGGGACAGCAAACATTAGAACAAAATAGACACCTGAAGAAGGCTGGAGGGTACACATCCAAAATAACCAAGATGAGGATAACAGTCTGAATAAATCAATGTATAATAACTTGAAGTGTTTGTTGGCAGGGGGTGGGTTGGGGGTATTAAGCTTTGAAGATACTTTTCTTTTTTTTTTTTTTTTTTTTTTTTAGATGATTTTGCTTCCAAATCAATCCTTCCAGGTGTGGCCTTATTAGTCTGACATCTTTGTTGTTGTTGTTGTTGTTCCATTTCTGCTGGCTCACCTGTTTCTCTCTAGATTAGAATTTGTACCTTGGCTTCTGAATATCCATATGTGACAACGTTGGTGCTTTTCTGTGAAAACTGTCTCATCCTTTCTTTCAGTTTGAATTATGTCAATGTTTTGTTGAAAATTTCTCTTTTGTTTTTTAACCTATTCTCCATCTGTACTGGTATTCATTTCTCTAGAAACGCTTGTATCTTAGATTATTTGTTTCTCCCTCTCTTGATGCCATATTGGCTTATGCAGCCCCTCATCCGGGTGGGGTGGGGTGCTTTTGTGGCAATTTCAGACAAACTATATTATTGATGATTTCAAGACTGTACTCATATCTTTTTTATGATTTAACAGCCACCCCCTCCCCATTAATTAATAGCTGGGAGGAGAGGTGGATGCATGTCTTCATGGTCCACCAATGCTGTTTTCCATGCCGGTAACCATTATACCACTCCACACCTCCATTCAAATCTTGACTTATTCATAGATATAGATATATAATATAAAGAATTTCTTTGAAATAATTAAATCCTAATAGCTAAATTTTGTTCAAGGGTCTTACTCAATTCAAGTGAAAAGTTTGTGTTTTGTTTTTCCCTTAGAAATGGCCTGTCTCTCTCTCTCACTCTCTGCCAAATAACAGCTTGTCTTAAAGGCAATATCTTAAAATTTACCATTTTATTCCAAGTTATTAAAAGAATCATATTTCCTTTTATTTTGCAAAATATAAACTACATAGCATTATAATTTGTTTGTTCTAAAAAGAATATACAAAGTTAGCTCTGCTTTTTAAGGAATCTTATGGTTTTTTAAGGTTATTTTATAGAATTTAATTTTTATAGAATTTAGTTATTTTCCCTCCATGTTGGCTCTAAATGCTAAACCAGTGTTACCTTTATCTTGATCATGTCGGCCCTCTATGAAAATTAGCACAGTAATATTTTACTTCTTTTTTGAGGTGGGAGGGGTACTCTCCTTATAAAAATGTAGTTAAAAATTATGCATTTTTAATTTAATTTATTTTATTTAATTTAACTTTTTTTTTAATATAATTTTTTTCTTACAGTGCCCAGTCAAAATTGCCTCTTAGTAAATTTCAAAAGTAAACTATAGCTAGTCCTAGTAGTTATATAATTTCTTTTTTTCTTTGTATATTATTTTTTCATATAATTATCAATTATTAGCTCTGTCCCATAATAGTTGACATTTACATGTACATTTTATATACTAAATGTAACAACTATTATGGGACAGTTAGTACAATTTACTTTACATCCTTATTTTGCCTTGGGTGCAGTGGAAATTTTTGTATGTATACTGATTTTAGCAAAAACTTTTTTTCCTACATTTTAAGGGATTCTCTTATAAGTTTATATTTATTGGCTGATAGCTTTACTCTTGTTCAGTTCTACAAGTAATTTTAATTGTAAAACAGAAAATAGCCACTCTCTTCACATTTGCTTGAGTTCTCTTAACTAAAACCTATTTTGCCCAAAGTGTATTTTTGAGATTGGGAATCATTAAAATCTAGAAAGTTTTTTGTTTTGTTTTTGCCTGATCTATTTTAAGATTTTATTTTGACATTTCAAAGAGCCTGATAGTTCTAAAATTGATAATTATATTGTGTATTAAAAATACATGTAATTGCAAAGAGATCTCTTAATTTAAAGTTCTTGGTTTCTGAGAAGAAAAAAACTGAAATGTCACTTGAAAAAAAAAAAAGAATTTAAAGGGGCTACTTTGTAAGAACTTTCTGGATTTCTAGTGGGGGAAAAAAAGACTTGAACAATCCAGTTTTCTTTAATTAATGGTGGACAATATTTCAGAATAAAGCAAAATCTTTATTGCTTTTTATTCTCAATGCAGTTTTTTATGTTTTACTGTTTTTTTTTTTTGTTTTTTTTTCGTTTTTTTTCACAGTATGTGCTCCCCCAACTTTTTTTTAATATCTTGAGGGTGGAGGAAATTTTCTTGTGTGGGAAATGTTGTTATATGTTGATTTGCTACAAGTTTAATCAGATGTTGCTTACACTGCTTAAAAATTGCTGAAGATTTGTTTCATGGATAACAACTGAGTTTTATTGATATTTACAGAAGGTATTAATGTTCAGTTTTAAATCCAATGAAATTGTTTCAAATAATTTCATAAAGACATTGGTTGTTACTTCACTACTGTACTAGGATATTCACACACAAGCACTTTTTCACTCCTTATCAGTTGACTAGTAACTTTTGTTTCAAATGTTATTAAGTAGGCTCAACTCCTACAGAGATTTGTTTTCTTCATAGCAATCACATTAATTTTATGATATGAGAAATATTACCATGAAGATCATTATCTTAGGTATAGAAATCATGTCTAAAATCACAAGACATTTTATCTCTATGAACAGCTTTGAAAAATCACTAGTTTTCATGACCTGATTCTTCAATATAAACCTTTTAAAACAAAAAATAATATGTATAATTGGAAATAGAAATAATGTTCTTCACTTCTGGTGTCATCATTAAAGATAAACTGATTTGGCATATTGTAGATACAAGGAGTCAAATGAAAACAGTTAAGATTAGTAATAAGTGTGATGGATGAATTGACCTTTTTGTATTTTAGAGGCGGGTGGGCCTTAGGTAGCACTTATTGAACCAAACTGTTTCTTTTATAACTAATCCCATTTGGTACTTGTTTGAAAAAATGTTGACAAACTTTGCTAAATAATGAGTTCATGTTCATTGTTTTTTTTTTACAAAATAGTTGAATTTGAATTTCCTGCCTTCCTGATAAAACAATGCAAAAGAAATGTCTTGTTTTCAGGTGTTTACAAGCATTTGTGCTGTTTTGTAGCCTAGTCTGACTAAATTGAGCTTTGCAATTTACAACTCCCAAATGTCCTACGGCAGCTTCTATGAAAGACAGTGTTCAACGACTTGGATATACTTTTTTATAATCTTAAAATGCGCTGCGAACTATAACAAACATATTGGTTGTTTGTTGTATATTGTTCTAATTGTATCTCTTACCTTTTTTACTTGTATATCTTTAGTAGTAATCTGATTTGGAATAAAATATTAAGATTTTAATTCAGTTTGGATTATGATTATATTTATGTTATATCTGCTGTTTTCCTTGTCGCCTATATTATATCGGCGTAATCATAGTTGGCCGATAGTTGTCTATATTTTCATCCTTGTTGCTCTCTGTTTGATCAATGTAACAAAGAACTTCAGGTTACTTGAACCATAACTCCAGTTCACTATCTGTTGCTCATGAATGACTTCACTCTCACTCCTGTTCACAACAACTTAGACCTGTGCTTCCAGAAAGAGGCTCTCCTCAAAATGCTACGCACAAAAGTGAAACTTAAAATTCAAGTCTCATCGACTACGTGACTGTACTCCTCCATTTATACACTTGGCACTCCACCGATTAAGTGAAGGAGGTGACGTCACACTAGTAGTAAGAGTACCCAACAGATTGAATTAGTAAATACAAATTATTGTGATTTTGTTTGTATTGGAAATGCAATCCTTAACAATTTCAAACTTACAAACTCTTGAGTTTCAAGCAGTTTCAATCAAATAGATAATAAGTAATTCAAAACTTACTAAAAAGGCAAGTCACTGTTTAAGTTTATAAGCTATTGAAAGAAGCAGAGAATTACATCTATCATCTTATTTCTCTAATATCTATCTTTTCTAACTGATCAAATAGAATTGATTTTTTGAAGATAAGTTTTTTATGATAGTTTACTGTTTCTTTCCCTTTGTTTGATTATTTTTAATGAATTTATATTCATGATTGCTTACCTCATTTTAACCTTTAGCACTCTGCATTCCTTTTCAAGGGTGCCAAGATTTTGTGCACTTAGTAACTTTGAAAGCCTCTAACTTGTGTGTCTGTTCATGTATGACTAAAATTGACACGACAACACAACCAAGAAATTCAAACACACTAGTCGCCAAACTTGTTTGCTCTGAAAACAAAGTCACCTACAGAGTGCTAAAGGTTGAAGAGTTATGAAGAATATCAAGCCACTAGTTGGTCAAGAGAAAAAGGACATTGTTTTGTGTGTTTGTTAGTGTGCAAGGAAATTTGACACCGGTATTATATAAATGAACTTTCTTTTTCTTCAAAATATATGCAAGCAAGAACGGTATCATGTTCTTAACATCTGTGTAATGACCAAGTCATAAATCATTAGTTTGTTGTTAAAAGACGAACTGATCAGATGTCTATCTCTGGAGCATTTTGGATTTGTTTACACAATTGCATATGTCGTTTTCTTCTCTTTTTTTTTCCTTTTTTTAAAGAAAATTTTTTTTAAATTGTCTGCACTAAATCATCACTTCTACAACCTGTTACTTTTTTTTTGTTTGCTGAACTTTCAAGTCATGACATAAGGCTTCTTTATTTCTTTTTTTATACACTTTCTTCTTTCTTTTAAAAAAACAACCTTTTGAGACTCCTAGGACATATACATCCTAAGGTTTCCATGACTGCTGGGATATACATGTCCAGTAGATCTCTTTTAGAAGTCTACTGGGATATTTTAATTCAGGCATTTAGCACCTTAATAGGTTAGTCTTGAAAGGGTTAATAAATGACCTACAATTAGACTTCCTTCGTTTCATTCAGATTGAGAATGAAGAAAAACTTTATTAATTTATTAGCGACTTATTCACCGACGATGCAGCCCTTTTCAGAGACGCTGTGATTTATACTCTCATACACCATGCGTGCGCACATGCATACTATACTGTATTTTCACTTGGTTTTAGTGCTGGGTGCTACATTGCTATTATCTGTGAGGCGTTTGTCCAGTAAACATCTTGGACCTAGTGAAGTGTCAGCCTTTGTGTTTTCTACTATTAACACCTAAGGCATTATAGGGTTCTGGCAACCAAATCAATAAAAAAAAACAGAAACAGAAACAGAAACCTATCATCATTTTCTCTTTCTCTCTCTCTCTCATATACATCTGAACATATATATTTATATACTGGCACCCCCATTTTTTTGTCTCCCCCCACTCTCTTTTCCATTTTCATTGTTTGCTAGATTCCCAAAGTGTCTTCCTGCTTGTTTGTGTCCCCTTTTGCATGCTGTGAATGCTAGCAGCATTGATTGCAACTTCCTTTTATTTTATTTTTGCATTGGGGTTTTTTTTGTTGGTTTTTTTTTTTTTTTTCACTGCTTCAATTGCATACATAGTGCTGCTGCTGATGATGATGATGCTACCACCACCACCACTGAGTGCTGCTTCTTTCTTCCTCCAGCAGCTGATTTTATTAACATAATTCTACTTACAGTTGTTGTTGTTGTTGTTGTTTCTTTCTTTCAACTTCAGTCTTTAACAATCTCCTCCCACAACCATCTCACCTCCCAGTGAGTGAGAGTTTCAATATTGTGGGTCGGGGTGTATAGTTCTCACATACACACCTATACACAAACAAAACTTTTTTTTATCAGCTAAACGAGTAAATTTTTCTCAAACATTGTAATTGTTTTGAATTTAGTAACAACCAAATTATAAAGTTTTTATCAGATGTTTACATGTTTTTAACTTTTACATAGAATTATTAAGAATGAACTTTACCATATTTCTGAACTGTTTATTTATTCTTGCAAACCTCAGGGCATCTGCTC
>VCCN01004835.1:1982126-2010916 GCA_006491835.1 Architeuthis dux
TTTGTTTTTAGTTTTGAATCATTTCTATTGTAAATCTTGTAAATTTCACCTGAAATTTCTTCTCATAAAGTGATTCTACCAGCTGAAGACTTGTTACTTTTATTTGCTCATGTATTTTGAAATCTTGACAACATGAAAGCATGGGGAATTCTGAGAGCTAAGTACCACTGGTGTATCATTCTTGTATGTACAAGTAGTATGCTTGTAACCAGAGTAGTATTCTTCAGTTGAATGTATGTTGTATACAGTTGTTTAAATAAAATCCAATTGTTGTAAGCTTGCTTCCCATTGTGCCTTGTATGGGCCATCAGAAGTATGCTCCAAGAAAATAATAAACAAGGTGTAATCTTTTTCTTTTTTTCTTTCATTTTTTCTTTCTTGTCTTCTACTTTATCTGCAGTCGATATTTTACAATTCTTCAAACAGCAATGACCAACTGCTATCTCTAACATGATAAGATCATCAACCATAACAAAAATCTTATTTGCCCCAAGTCTTTAAAAAGGCAATACAGTAAGGATTACTTTTTAAATATTCTTAGCAAAGCTAACATCATCGAGAGATTTCCTTCCTTAACTTTCACCAATACAGGTTTCCCCCACTAAACAAAAGTAGAGCATTCCTATAAAAACCTTTCATAAGCCAAAATGGCGTAAAGCAAAAAAGCAATTACCATTAATCTATATGGGAATATTTTTAAGTGTTACCAAACCCCATAAATAGTAATGGTATGTTAGGCTGAGTTGTGGTAGGTACAGGAGACTGGGGTGTAGGAGAAAGGTTGGGTGCCCTCCTCTACAGTGCATCACAGCAAACAAAAGCTGAATGGTATTTTTGCCTTTTTACATAAAAGCAAACTTTCAAAAAGCAGGGGATACCTGTATCTATTATTTAACTCTTAGATTCATGAACCGCTGTGGAACTCTTCAATGAACAGAACTTTTAAAAATGGAACTCTTTAATGAATCGAATTAAAGAAAAAATTTTAAAAGTGTAAGGGAAGTAACTTTAATGAGAGGTTACTTGCCTTGATTTAATAGTTAAATTACCTAGTATGAATTTAAGAGTTAAGCAGATGCATATATTGAGGATTTAAAAGTTATTAAGTTTTATTTATCTACTTATCTCAAAGCCTCTATTAACCACTTTTTTTAAGTCTACCTAACATTTCTCAAATAAGATATTGCTTTTCTTTCTTTTTTCATGGATAAGCAAAGACTTGGTTAAAATCATTTTAATTATGCCCAAATTTGGTTATGTAGATGAGGCAGTAAATTTAACATGGTGTGGAAGTAAAAATCAATGAGTATTGATGTTTATTAAGTTGAAGTGTTTAGCACTGTGGTTCTCAAAATGTATTCTATGATGGTACACTAAGAAATATATTTGACTTACAGGACACCCAACTTTTTAAAAATATGAATATACATTGAAGTAGTAATGAAGGCGTGTACTGTAAATCGATGTAATATAAAAATGAAATAAATCAGACAAAAACCTTTCAGTAGTCAATAAACGTAACTTTTATATCAGCATACTGATATACGTACTCATCACCCCTGTCGCTAAAAAGGTTGAGATCTCACAAAATCTAGTGATAAAACCACTACATTGGCAACTGGTGGTGGTTATTTTTTTGTACCAGCCTACCCAGGGATCAAACTCACTATCGACTGGTTACTACATAGGCTTAAACAAGACCGTTATCCACTTCATGGGACAATGACGTAGTGAATAAAAGCGTTGGTTAAGAACAATCTACCCCTGTGGACTGAACAAGAGTTCAGTTAAAAATTCCCAGATTACCAACTACGACGGACACCTGAAGAAGGCCGAAGAGTACAACGGCTGAAAAGTTGTGACTATAACAACCAAGATGTGGTCATTACTCCAAATAAATCAATGTATAATAAGATAGTGTGATAGGACCAGATCTTCTGTCAGACTCCAGTGAAGAATTTGCTTTACACAATCCAAAAAATTCTAAGCTAAAGTCATTTTTATAATCAGTATTTTTTATTTATTCATTTGTGATAATAGCTATTTTCCAATTATAAACCAACACCAAGTTTCTCTTGTTGTTAAGCTAGACAAGAAAATACATTTTTAATCCTGTTGGAATGTAAGAAAAAGTTGCAAGTCATTCTCAAAATGTTGCTAATAGATGATCAGATATGGATTACCTCTGAGTATACATACTTTCATCCTTTCTTTTTAAAACTGCCCGACATACAAGCTTTTTAAAATCACTGCACCATTTCAAAACACTTCAAACAATGATGTGCAGTAGATGAAGAGAAACAATAGTGAAAGGTAAGTTGAGAAAACTGGAGGAATTGATGGACGTCAAACAAAAAATTGTAAGTTGTATGAATAATTGGGATGTATCAAAACTAATGCTCTACATATATCTTTTGATGATCCTAACTCTCCTGAAAGTTTGTTTTTAGTGCTGGTGGTTGGGTTCTCCTCCACCTTGTGTTTAAAACCATCCTAATCGACAACTGATTTCAAGGGACAAGTCACCACCCATAAAACGCTTAAACCAGTTTTGGGAAGTACGGTCAGATATTGTTTCATTCCCTTCCACTTCCCAAATTCTGCGATCAGCTTCAGCGGCTTTGAGACCCAGTTTAAAATAATGCCTCAAAATTGCCAGAATCTCAATACTTGCATCCTCCATTATAACATCTGAAACAAAGGGTACAGCTGATTAGATGTGTACATGAAATAAGCCTTTGCAGTAAAGGTCAATCAAAAACAAATATACTTTTGATGTACCCTAATAAAAAAGTATATTTCTGGCTTTAATCCATTTTCTAAGTGTTATTTCTAGATATCTTCAAAGGTACAACTGGATAATGTATTACACCCTCTAAAACTATAGATTATTAACTGAAAGCAGTTAAACATGAATTTAAGGACTTTGAAAATTGGTACTTATAACAAGATTATTATTTTTTTTAATTCTACAACAGTGCCACTACAGAATCTGGCAACAAATAAAAAAATTTCTATTGAATTCATGTGGATTTAAATGATGTTCTGTGATTGATACAAGAATAGGTTGATTTATTTAGTTTTTTTTGTTTTTTTTAATAATCTGAACCTCATGATGAATATTAGATTTAAGACTTGAGGAAAGATCATAGATAAAATGATGATTATAGAGAGCAGTGAGGGGGAGAATTGTTTAGAGATTGATTCAATGCAAGATCTTTAAAAATTATTATTTAGCTTAATTTTCCAAGAGTTAAAAAACCCACTTGGATTTTGCATTAGAATTTCAGCCACTTTTTAATGCTGGGTGTGAAGTTGGACATTGAAAATAATAATAGCAGAGTAGAATAATGTTTTATGTAGGTATTGCAGATTTTGTGAGTATTTTGATAGGAAGATAGAATTTTTAAAGTAAAATCAGGAGTTTGATTTAGAATCAGTTGGTGAATGTCAAAGAGTTAGAAAAAAAAGGGGGTGGACTATTAGAGCAGATTAATTCTCTTTTTTCCTAGTAAATTCTATCAGATCTATGTCACTTCAGAACCATAACCAACAGTATATTTATTTTGGGTCAGTACTTGTAATTCATCTTCTACATAAGAACAAATGAATGTCTTGATTGATTCCAATCAAATAGTCTTAGACTTGGCCTAAACTTCTAAATTAATTTCACCATTAGTAATATTATTTGGAATTTTTATTATTATTAGAAGCATTGTCAACCATTATTAATTTCTTTTTAACAAGGCCCTTCAACTGTAAAGTTATCTGGGGTAGATAAATGCATACTTATATTCTTATTTTTAAGCTCTTTTTCTTTTTCTTAAAGCCCAGAATAGTTGTATAGCAGGGATGGTTGGAAAAAAAGTATAGACACCTCTTTCTTTCCCTTCTCACTTATTGAATCTAATAATTATATTATCCTTATGCCTCTCTTGGAATAATTCATTTGAGATTTCCCATTTACTGCGGCCAAATCAGAGGAAACTCGTTAATTGCTAAATTATGCATTTTTGTGGCACCAACGTAATTCCAGCTTCTTTGGTGTGTGATTCCATCATAGTAATGTATCAGAGCAAACCTTAAATAAATAACTCATACATTCAGGATATATATTTCTGATATGTTATCAAGCATTCTCTGAAAATTACGGTCTACTGAATTATTTTGGCACCACTGTGTGGCATTTTGATGACTACTGATTTTATATATATATATCTCCTCTGAACATACATTAACTGATGAGTAGGTGTGTTGTTTAAGGCTTGTTGTGATGTGTTATGAATGGAAATCATATACTCACTTCAGGAAAATGTTTCAATATTAAAATTAACTATATTTTATTTGTTAATCAAATATTAATTATTTACAAGTGTCTTTGAAGGCTACTTTCAGTGTGTGTTTAGCTTTTGCTTAGTCTGGCACAAGGCCAGGGAAATTTGTGAGAATCAAACTCACTGCAGTAGTTAGTAATGGTTTTCAAGACTAACCTGACAGCCATAATTCCATGATGAGGTGTCATTATATAAAGAGTCAGACAGATGCACCTTCTAACTAATAGCTCTCAGTTACTGTCTGAATTGTATGAGATGTATTTTTAATAAAATAATACTGTTGATTTCTCTCGCAGTTCCTTTTTATACCTTTTAACTCCATTATGCTACATCAGTGCAATGCTAGGGATTGAACTGTCCACTCTGTGCCTTCCAATCTTGACCTAAACCAATGATCTATTCCATAGAACCTCAAGATTTTAATTGATTGAATACAGGTATGCGTTGCTTAATATTAAGTATAATACTGTACAAGCCAATTATGACATACTGTACCGTAGCTACAATACTTGTACTAACTAAATAGCCAAAATTATGTACTATATTGCAGATAGTCTCACATAATGTGCACATTTTTAAATAGAATATATTTTAAATAATATATATAGCGTACAGCTAGCTACATAGCCTATGCTAGCTTAGTACCAACGTAAGCTGTTTACAATTTCAAATCTTCATTCTGCATTTTTAACAAAATATTGTAGCATGTATAGGTTTAATATGAAATAAAAAAAATATTGTACTGTCTGTATTACAGTACAGTTACATATGTACAGCAATCGATATGCATTGGTAAGCATAGCGTAGGCTAGCCCACATTGACATACTCCACCTTTATTTACATTCGTCCACTGATATAAATTTCAGTATGTACGTAATGTTCCAATACCACATGTTTTGTAATTCTGTATGCAATCATGTATCATTAAAGATGCAGAGTCAAAATTTATTTTATTTTATTAAAAGAAACCTGAAAATGATAACGGAATTCGTGAGGATAAAAAAACAAGTCAAAAAGGTACAATAGCATGGTTATTGATACAGTATTCTTACAAAAATATTAATTGATTAAAGTAGTGTAGAAAATAGCAATAGGTACATAATAACAAAAAATACCACAAAATAATGTAAGCAAAACTGTATAGAATATCCACAAAATAGAAACATTTCAATTCTATGTTGTAATTAATAAAAAGAACTTTTCTTTCTTTTTTTTTTTAAGACAGAAATTCGGACTTTCTTCTTTCTAGTAAAAACTTAAGAACACATTCTTCTGAAATTTTAATTACATTTTAAAATAGGGTATCACAGATTTCACATGTCAATCCTATGCTGCTGCGTACAACACAAAACTATGATAAACCTTTTATTTGTAAATAAGGAGAATTTACATTAAAATACAGTAGAATAAATACATAAGTCAGTAACATATATGTTTAATATTGCTATCGAGTATTATGTACAGTATACACTGTTTATATGTACTATTTCATTATAAGTCTCTCAGTGTAATCGCTTTGTTTAACGTTTTAAAAGCCACTACGTTCGCTTACATCCTGCTATCCAATCAAGGTTTTTCAAATCTATTAAAATCTTATTGGACCTTGGACGTTAGATGCTACATTCCTGTATTAACTTTTTCAAAACGAGAGAGTCAGTCAGTCAGATAAAGTAGTCATGTTGACCACTTTTATCACAGCTTAACTCCATCAACCTATGGCAGTGAGTAACCAGCGCCAGTAGTCAAAATTAATAATAATGGTTTACAATATTTCATCTAATAAAAATAAAATTAATAAAAGATAGTCATATTGAGTTTGATTCTTTGTGGTGGTTGCTTTATTGCTATACTTTGATGCCATGAGAGGCAACTCCAATTTGCTGGAATTATAGGGTTCTGTGGCTGCTCAGTTGTGAAGATCATTCCCACATTTAGTGTAATGGAGTGTGTCGCTACTCTCTCGTTGTATTAGTAATTTGTAGTTATTGTGTTACTCTTTGATACAATGATTTCCCAGTTTCTGTATTTACTAAAACATTCAGAATTTAAATGAAAAGTACTTTTTCTTGGCTTATATAACTTCTTTTCTTTTTTTTCTTCTTTTTTTTGTTGGTGTGAAATCAATTTTGCAAGTGGCAAAATCTATCAAAGTTGATGAAATTGGTCTGTGAATTTTTACATAATATAAGAAATCTTTAGTATTTCCTGTTGTGTGTGCATTAATTATTAAATGATTGAATTTGTGAAATTCTAAGATTAGAAATTCCTGAGAAAATATAATTCTGCAATCTAATAAAACTTATGGTTTTGACTTTGAAAATGCCAGAGATTTCCAATTAAGCTAAATATTCATCGGTTAACATCTATCTATATAGTGAACAATGTGACTTTCTGTTTGTTTCTCTGTCTGTTACAATGGACTCTTCCAACTTTGCTGATGAAAATATCTCCTACCTGCCATTTGAAACAATCAACTCTTCCACTTAAACGAGTTCAGTCACTTTTTAACAAATCCTCAGATCAAATTGATTAAACGTAAACATTTATTTACACTATTAGCAGCTTTGGAGTAATGTACTATTAAGTCTTAACTCGTAAATTCATAAACAGCTTGGAATTGACAGTGGAACCCTTTTATGAATAGCATAAAAAATAGTGGAACTCCCCTGAGAATTGATTAAAACATTTTTTTTTAAAAATTCACTAAATGGTCAAGGGGAGATCATTTTGATCAGAAATTATTTCCCTTGGAATTGACATTCTATTTTCTTTTTATGAATTTAAGAGTTAAAATAAGAATACATGAAACTGCTTGAATTCCACAGAATACGGATAGATATTTTTACCAAATGCATTGCTGCCTCCAAAATATACTGTGGATTCCGGTTAATAGAATTGCATCAGGACCCTCGATTTTGGACCCAATAACCGGCTGAACCAATTAACCAATTCATTTCAAGGGGAACAACTTGCATAAAACCACAATAACTTAAGTCTCTTTTACAGCTACTTTTTCTTTATTTTTAAAATTTCACATTTAAATTTAGTCCCAAGCTAAAAAATATTTGAAAGATTGTTATTTTGAGAACTAAAAATATATATTTTTAGTAATTCTATCAGATTTTTTTTTAAAAATGTTAATTTGGTAGCACTACTGCCTGGTCCAAATAAATGGTGCATTGGTCATAATAAACAAAGCAAATTAGCAATGATTACATCTGTTTGATTTGGTTCATACAAAATTGGTCCTATTGTACGGCTGGTCCTAGTAACCGGAATCCAATGTATATGGGGGGGGGGGGGGTTCTAAAAAAAATCATCTCATAGAAATTCAAATGTATCCATAAATTTCTTTTATACCTAATTAGTTAGGTATAATTGTTAATCTTTCATTTTAATTAACACTTGGAGGGTATAAATTGTACATGTGGTGACCTTCACTGTGGTAAGTATTTTATGAATTCATTGAAAACTCTTCTTTTTTTAAAAAAATCTTTTAAAATCCCCTTGTGATTATGTTTTGTAAGTACCTAATGAATTTAATGACTAAAGCCCAAATGTATAAATTATCTCTTGAATAAAGGTGTAGCAAATTTATTCCTCTTTCATTTGTTCTAAGAAAAGGGAAATACAGTCTCAAAAGCTGCTGTCATGAACATTGCTGAAAGATTTGTGCCTTTCAAACTTTGTCTCACTTCACAATTCCTGTTAAGTAATGCATTGGAACTAAGATTTGATCAATAAAACTTTCTATTATCAAAGTGTATAGGTATTTGTGTACAGAATGTTCAAATCTGTTGCTTACCCCTCCATTATGACAGATGATAGCTCGATTGGTAGAGAACTCTGCTTCTTGTTACAAGATACTTTGTTCAAAACTTACCAAGATGTGACTCCTTGACCTTTCTTTTTTCCAAGATCAATAAATTAAATACTCTGCCTCTTAGTGCATCTTGAAGGAAAATTGTGAGTCTAGCCAAAGTAAAGGGACCATTCCTCAATGGTCAGTCTTGTATTTTTGTATAAGTACAGTGTAATAATACTTTACTATGCATCATAATTTAGCCAAATCTCTTAATTTATTTCTCATGAAAATGCAGCCATTTTTTTAATATTCATAAATCCATTTGACTTTTATAAGCGTTGTTTTTATTTCCAAAAGATACTGCATGATTTGTTGTTTTAAGCTATTTCTTGTCGTACCAAAGTATTGTTCTCTTTTCTTTTTCTTCTCTTAATGCTAGTTTGATAATATAAATATATTACTGGAGCCAACAGTGGATAAAAATTGCTGCACGGTTCTCGGCGACCCCTTGTCAAAAATGATTACTGACAAATCCCAAGCAAAACCTGAATTTAAGAATAGTGTTTTTGTTTCTTATCTTTTATTTTAAATAATCATGGGAATTCTCTCTCTCATATATTTACTTTTGACTATTTCATTGCTTGTTGTTTTCTTTATTGTTTTTCAGCTGAATTACGTGAATGGGTTTTGGTGATTATGGGAACCAGGGAACATCCTCTGCATGGGAATGTCACTCCAGAAAACAATCGGATGGATAAAAATGCTCAATCCTTCTCTTCTTGTGCGGGTATCTCACCTACCAGTAGGGTGTGCATAGGTTTGTGGATATTCACTTCTCTTCTAGTTGTATAAAGTTTTTCACCTTTTACATTCCACTTGTCTGATATCTGATGGATGTCTACTCACCAGATTATGAGTCAAGAGGCCTTGCTAGCTAGCACTCCAACTCTTGCTGCTAGTCGGCCTTGACTCCGGCCGTTAAATCTGCACTGTCCAGCGTAAGTGCCAGCTCATCAACTGCCCAATGGACAGACACACTTGAAGCTCCTTATTGAAGCAACCATGACAATATTCTGTTGGAGATTCCTGGATATCCGATCGATGAGTTGTTGCTCCCAAATTATTTATTAGCAGGAATGTCCAATTTTGGTGAGTTTGTTGCCCTATCAGGAATTTATTTGGGCAATAAATTCTTTTTTTTTTTGAAAAAAATTTTTCCACATGGACTTTAAAGAGCTGTCACGATATGGAGTTTGTCAAAAAAAAAAAAAGAAACTATGAAAATGCTGACCAAGACTTTCTGGTGCATTGTTCTTTAAAAAAAAAAACATATCAGTGCCAGGGACAGGCGTGTACAAGCTGTTGTGATACATGTGTGTTCTCAGCATATTGTATATATTTATCTTGAAGAGGCAGGGACCACATTTGTTAGGTGTGTGTCCAGTCGAAGGACAGCTAGAGGATCAGCATGTCACTAAAGACCAACCATTGGAAATGTCCCAGTTTTCTCCAGAGTCCCCTACTTTTTTTTTCTTTCTCTCTATATCTCCCTCTTTTCTTATAAACATTCAGATCAGATCACTTCACCCCCCACCCCTCAATCCCCCCCTCTCTCTCTCTCTTTTGTGGTTGACAAGTGCTCATTTGTTGAAGTTTTGTCTTCCATTTTCTTCACAGGCTAGCAGCAATACATCTTCAACTATTCAAGAAGTTTTACTCAATTGCTGAACACGTTCCAAAATCTTGTTATTTTTGTTACCACAACGTTCCAGCCAATCCATTCTGCAGCCTTCTTCAGGTGTGGCTTTCACTGCTCAATAGGGACATGGTATGGAATTCTTTTTTTTATCAAAGGAAGGAGTTGAAACATCTGCGACCTACATTACAAGCATTGCAGCTAACAAAAAGGAAAAGAAAAATCTGTTTGCTACAATTTTTTTTTACTTGGCTTCCTCTCTTTACATATGGATAGTACACCTGAAGAAGGCTGTAGAATGGATCTGCCAAAACATTGTAGGAATAACAAAAAGAATGAGTTTAATTGTCCAAAAAACTCTTTGAATGTTAATGACTGTTCTCAAAATTATTGACAATGTTCCAAAATCATGCGGTCATTTCTAGTCATGGATTTTATTTTGATTTGATTTTTTTTAAACTGTATTTAAAAAAAAATTTTTTTTTTACTTGTTACTTTCTTTGATTACTTGAGAAGCCAAATTCGAACAGGTTGTTTTCAAAAATCCTTATTAAATCTCAGTGGTGGTGGTCAGTTTATAATCTCTTAAAACAGCCGTCAATCCTCCTCCTCCTCCTAGGTTTCTCTTTCAATTCCTTCAAATTAACTGTGCTCAACGCCAGATGCCTTTTACAAATGAATTTCATAAATACTTCTCTTGTTATAACTGCTCTGTCAATGATATTACGCATTCCTGTATTTGCAAGCTTAGCTCAGTGCTGTGAACAATTGACTTGGAGAGAAAAAAAAGTCCTAACAGTCAGTTTGTTGCTTGGAAAATATTATATAAAAGCCCTTGTCACTTCTTTTTTTTGTTTGTTGTTTGGTTTCTGTCATGTTAAGCAAACAAATATATAAAATTAATGAAACCCTGCCATGATTTGAATGTCCGCCCAGAAATAAGCAGGCAAATGGCGTACCTACTAAGTGACTGCTTGAATATTGGGTGAAATTAAGTTACAAATTAGCAACCAACCAAGCAGCAGGTGGAACAGCTTTACGCCCTTGCCTGCCTTTGCTTGCCACCAGTTTTGTTACCATCCAGAATATGAAGAATGCTAGTGAAAAAAAATATAAATATCAACAATATTTGGATTTGCACCATTCAGTGGAAAATCTCAAATGGGGTTGGATTTTATTGCTAAGTTAAAATCGTAACTCCATCAAGTTTGCTGTTTGGGGTATTGTACATTTGGAAATCACTCCACAGCATTTGGTTCAGTAAACTGTGCCACCTTGAAATTTCCTTAACATTTGGCAATTGGACCAAATTTATTTTCAACAACTTCCAATAATAAGCTTCATATCTTCAGATGATTAAAAGGTCAATACTTTCATTTGTTTATTTGAAAAATAGCCTTTTAAACCGAATCAAAGATTACATCTGTAAAATCTATATAATACTAAAATCCTCATTCTGTTTGTGACCCCAAATTAGCCGAAACGCTATGTTGTAGCTATATGAATTAAGGTACCCTTAAAATGTGCTAACTTAAAGAATGTGGCAAACATCCAGATGGTTTGAAACTTAATAATTATAGTGTAAGGTCTGCATCCACATTCACCTCAATAATGAACCAATTTCTCAGGGGAGATAACTATTAAATGCTAATTATACAGTAGTCTCTTTTATTTATTTGCAAATGTATGAAACATTGGGGTGCAATTGAGCCTTTAAATTTAATGCTCATTCATTCTGTTCACATCAGTTTGCACTACTTTCCTCTAAAAGGGGTGACCAAAAAGGTGACAAGGTTGTCGAGTAGTCAATAAAAAATTAGATGAACTAGCTGCAATGTGTTATTAACCTATCAAAACTTTACTAGTAAAAACAAAATGTTCATGCAAAAGCCTGGTTCATTACTAAATTCTCTATCGTTTTACCAAAACCAAGATTTAATGTTGTCAGGCCAGATAATTCAAATAATGGATGCCTAGAGTAAATTGGTAAGTTTATTGTTCAATCTTAAAAACTTAACAAATATATTATTTATTAAAATAGCACAAAATTAGTTTTCATTATAATATAGCAAATATCATGGATGTACAAGTGGCATAACGGTTAACAGATAATGGAATCGCCCACATACTGTAGGAATATGACACATGGTCCAAAACAAATGGCTAATATCAGAACAACTAACAAAACCATTTTTATTTTGAATCTGAAATTGTTGTTTTCCAAAAACAAAAGTGCCTTGTAAATCATTTATCATTTATTTTTCAAGGTATAGATTTTTCAAACTTCTTTTCTCTCATTATCTTTGATGTGCCACAAAATAAAGACTTACCACTTCCATCCTAAAATTAGAACTGCTCTTAGTTAATGTTTATTTTTATTTTTATTTAATGGCTGATATTGATAATTTCTACTAATATATTAATGTTTTAATGTAGATACATTTATTTTAAATTTCTTTTACTTTTTTTTTTGTCTGAATTTCTAAGATGAGGAATCATCAGACTAGTGTCCTCATCTTGGTTGTTATAGTCACAATGTTTCAGCTATTGTTTTTTATTCAGTCCATGGGGGTAGATTGTTCGCATTCCACTGACCATGCTAGAGTATTTATGTTTCTTAGTAACTTAATTTGTCTTTGTGATGTTGCTTGTCTGCCCCTTCCACTGAACCAGAGTATATGGCTTCTTCTTTTTTTTTGCACTATCTGACCCAGGGATTGAACTCACAATACATACCAATAGGAGATGGGTGATCAATATTAGAAACACCCTCAACATGCACCTATAACATCAGCTCCCATGAGCGCAAAAAAAGTCATATACTCTGGTTCAGTGGAAGAGACAGACAAACGACACTACAAGGACAAATTAAGTACAAAGAATTAACTGATACAAGATATCCTCTAGCATGGACAGCAGAATGAGAATAATCTATCCCCGTGGATTGAATAAAGGGTTTGTTTCGAAATTCCCAGAAGGTTTACCATCTAAGACAGACACCTGAAGAAGGCTGGAGGGTAAAAAAAAGTTGTGACTATAACAACCAAGATGAGGACACTAGTCCAAGTAAATCAGTGAATTTTACTTTTATCAGTGTATTTAACAAATAAATGAAACTTTTTATTTGCTGATAGCATAAAAATTTGATGGTTCATGCTGGAAATTTATTACAAAGACTATCTTTTAATCTCTTCCAAAATAGCACGTTGTATTTTTGTTTCCTCTCTAATTAAAAGAATTAGCTTCCTCCGCAGATACTTTTTCATCATCCTATCTACAATTTAAAATCTCACCCAGTTAATTACAATATATTGAACTAAATTTGATAGTTTATTCCATATTGTATTCCTATCTTTATATTTGAAGCTTTCCTGCTGAATCATTAGAAAGAATTTGAATGAGAAAAAGTTTCAGAAAGAATTTATTCGAAGGAGAAAGAGAGCCAGAGAGAAAAGGATAGAAATAAGAAAGAAAGAAAAAAAATTTCAGAATGGTTTTAGAAATTCACTTAAGCAATCATGATTTGTTCAAGTGAATTTCTAAAACCAGAAAAAAAAAATCTTCTCATTCAGATTCAAAGCTTAATGAATTTGCATTGAATATTGTTTAATCATCATTTCTGCCAATATATTTCTAATGTTGACAATTCCTTAGTGTTTTTAGGATAGACTTTTGTCAAATTCTTATTTTTAAATGATGGCATTTCTACTGTAGACAGAACATAAAATGTCCATCCAATCTGGACTCCAACAATCTCTTTGATCTATTTTAATATTAATCCAATTGTACTCGAGTCATCTTCACTCTCTACCTGTTTCCAATGCTCTTCTGCCCTCACCTACCCGCTTTTCATATTAATGCATCTGTCATTATTCCACGTGTTCGATTTGATTTGCTCTCTCAACTTTAAAAGCTGACGTTTTCTTGTTGCTAAAATTAGATTCTTGTTAGCGAAATAAGAAAATTCCAAGACAGCAAAAGCTTCAAAGAATTGCCTTTTTTGTTTTGTTTTGTCACTTCTATCCCTGCTACACATTGTAGTGTCCCCCCCCCCTGAAAATGTCTTTCCTCGTTTTTCTAACCTCTCATTCTATTTCTAATGCATTGCCTTCCTTGTAATTCATCGGCTTCACATATCATTATCATTTTGGCAGGACAAAGTTGTTTGTTTTTTTTAACCTTTAATATATTTAAGAGGCTTCTCAAAGCGGCCTCTACCACCACCACCACCACCACCACCGATTCTATAAGCTTTTCTGGAACAACTTGATTAGTGACTTGACTCTTCTCAACATCACCCTCCATTTTTTCAACCGACTTTTATTTTTATTAAGATGATTGATATTTATCGATACCCCCACCCAACAGTGAATTTATGAATTTATTTTCCTGGTTCTCATTCCATTCAATGTTTTTATTGTTTATTGGTCCAAGTTAGCATTTTTCATTCCCTGAACAGATTCAATTTAGATTTTGGACTCAATTATTGTACACTTACAACAAATATGGCAGATTCACCTTTTTTACAGTTAGAGAGAAAAAATGTCCTCTTTTAAATCTTTAAGAAAATGTTGTTGCTTTTGATTGTTCTGTTTTTGTAGGAATGATAATTTCTATGTTTTAGTTCTCTGTAAATATTCTTTTTAAATTGTCAATGAAATTAATTTAACAATTATAAATGATCTTAAACTGTATTGACTTAACTTTATACTGAACCTTATTCTACCGTTTAGTTTTCTTTGCGTATATTCATTTGGTGCTGCGAGAAAAGGTTAAATGTAAAAATTGGTACGTCATAAATTTTTATAAAAATTGCCAGGTTCGAACCCTTTTTGGTAGCATGTCATAGATAGATGGCTGCTAAGTCATAATAATGATCATAACCTATTCTTAATGTCATTTCTTGTAGTTCCAAGAGAATATTATGTTGTCAGTGAACAACAATGCCGACTTGTGGTGTGTCCTTTTAATCAGGTTAATTTTATTAGAATGTTCCTAGTTTGACTTCCATAACTGAAGCTGACCTTGATTGGTATATTCAATTCTAAATTTGGATTTTAAGGTAACAGTTTACAATTTCAAGACACTACATGGCATATTGCTAAACCATTAGTTACTTCTTTTTTATAATACCTTGAAAGCTAATATTTAGAATTCCTATGTATTTTTGAGGAATCAGTAGAAATAATTAGTTGTTGATGGAAAAATTAAAGAAGGATTTATCCCAAATTCTAATTTCCCATGTTAATGAATTTATTTATATATAGATATATATATATATTGTATTTGCCGTCATATGATTTACAGTGGTATTTTGAGGACTTGCGCCCACTGTGACTTATACAAGCCACATAGATGTCCATTTCAAACTTTGATAGTCGGCCCTGTAGTCATGATAACAGTTCATTGGATGCATTGTAATATTTGCACAATTTTTTTGTTTAATTAAATGTGCATCTTCTATGCTGGCAAATACAGTAAATCAGGTTGTTCAACATGAAATTGCCAATTTAATTTAAATAAAATTGAAAAAATTCATAGTAAACAAAATTATTTATTCAGTCAAATTATTCTCCCTCATTCGCTATAGATTTATTCCACCTTGGCAGCAAATCACCTAAGAAATATTTTGTTTAAAGAATTGATAAATTTATTGAAGCCTTCTTCGGTTTGATTCCAATAAGTTCTTATCTGTAAAAAGTGGTTGAGATACCTGGAAAAGTGGAAGTTCATAAGATAACGGTCGGGTCAATAGTCAGGGTGCTATAAAGTCTCCATCTTCAATTGATTCAACTTTAATCTCATCATTTTTGCAACATAAGGGTGGGTGTTATGAAGCAAAATAGCACCCTTTCTATTTACCAAACCGGATACAATTTGAGTTCTAAATATACTTACAAACTGGTTTACATATCTGTGCATTAATTGTTTGGCCATTTTGGTGTATGAAGGCATTCGGGTTTCACCAAATGCTCACTCTAACCTTCAAAATATGATGGTGTGGTTTTGGTTGATGTTTCAACTTCTTATCCACATCCTGCCATTGTGCAGATATTCTCAGGTTATTATACAAAACCTATTCACCTCAAGTGATGATATGGTACAGAAATGGATCAATTTCATACAATGCAGGCCTCCATATATCTGATTTTTTTTTTGTTCCTCATTTAATTAAAATGGAACCATTTTTCAAGCTTTGTTTTTTTTTTTTTGCCAATCACTCTTACAGGATTTGAAATTATTTCAATTAATACATTGAAGATTTGTACTTTTCTGATTGAGATTTTGGGATCATTTTTCAGCACAGACTTCAAATCTCCAACATTGATCGTTGGTTTTGCTCAACCTCTCTCCTCGTTTCTGTAAACTGAAATCTCTGCTCGCAATTCTTTTCAACTAGAATCTTACTGTTTTCTCACTAACAGCATTGTCTCCAAATCAGATTTTATATTCCTTGCACCTTCATTATGGCCCAACATGAATTCATAAAGTATACAACACACAAATTATGCTTTAAAAAATGTAAAATTTAATGGGATGATTTTTTACTGATAAAGATAAAATATAAATTAAATATGTAATTGTTTAAACAAAAACAGTAAAACATGTTGAACAAAATTGATAATTTCATGTTGAATATATTTTCTTTTTTTTCTGGATTGCCTTATTTCTGTAAATCTTATTTAATTCAAATATTGAATCTCTTCTTTTCCATTTCCATGGAACAAATATTTGTTCCAAGCAAATAAAGTCAATAGAAATGTCCATAACTGGTCAATATTTTCAGATTTTCCATCAAGAGTGACAGCCGTGAGCCACTTTCTGATAACAACATTCTCGTTTTCATGTTTGCTATTCTTGTTAGTTTAGTGAGATTCCTTCCAATTATTGCCTACCTCATTGACTGCCAGACAAGTAGACCATGTTTTTAGGGCAAGAGTATTTGCAAGATGTGGCAGCCTTCTTTATGGCAAATCACTTTATTCCATTGTGCTTAAATACTCTCAACTTGATAACCAAGGGCAGCAAAACATTATTTATCTGCCACGTAATTGAAAATAACTGCAGACTTTTGTTGTTGTTGTTAGCAGTCATGGAAGGGGGGTGGGGATTAAGTCAGCAATTTGAGTATCACTTTTATTGGAATTATGGAATTTTACACCCCCCTCCCCCATTCTTTCTTGCTAATATTTTTTTGTTCATGTTCAGCTTTAAGCGTATTGACCAGTTGTTGATTTGTACATATTGCAGCAATTATCTGTTCAATATAAATTGTCTTTTTCTCATTGTTATTTTGATAATCTTTTGCATCAAAAGTTGTCATGACTGTAGACCATGTTGGTTCCATTGATTGGTATGTAAATAATGATTTTGCTTTTAGCTGGTGTCCAAATATTTTTGTGTCTTGTCTTGTTCTTTTGACCCATCTGAAATGGGAGTCTAGGTAAAAGAAATAGAAAACCAGTTGGGGGGATCGGGACATACCATAACCAGGAGAAGGGGGGTGGGCATACCTCCTTATGCAGCATCACTCTTGTTTGTTCCTGCCTGCAAACTTTATTTCTTATGAGACCCTTCATCAATATGAAATCCTTCAGTCATTTCCCTAAAAAGAAAGTGAATTCTCCTTTCTTTCTTTTTTCCAAATAGCTTATCCTTCTATTTTTTCTCAATCGTGTCTAAAGATTTTATTTGGTCTCTGCTTTTGCAATAAAGTTGCAGACAGCTTATATCAATAATTTATGACTCTTCATTTATGAATCTGTCTTGTTGGTGAAAACCTATTCCAATCAATTTGTGTCTTTAGTTATAAACAGTACTCAAAAGATTTTGGTCCAGTATTTGTAGAATGAGAATGAAAGTTCAATCCCAGTGAATTACATTCCTGGAAGACCTCAGGCCAAGCAAGGTTTCAGGTCCTTTTACTACCACCCACCCTAGTTTGCTTGGTTTTTCTCCAGTTTTCCATCTTAGGAAATTTAAATTAAGTTTTCATTTGATTTTTTTATTAGACAAAGCATTATCAACCCTTATTAGTTTTTGACTAGTATTTTTTTCATCTTAATTTTAGTTGTTTTTCATTGCAACTATTCAGACCGTCATTAAGATGAAAGAAGTACTAGTAAAAAATTAATGTTTAAATTAAGTCTATTTTAACATTTACCAATTCATTATTGATACTTATTGTCTCTTGTTATGGTATAAAAATTAATTCACTACAAGTGTTTAAGACTATTTAAAAATAATCTATAAGGCATGTGAACATTCAAATTTTTCATATAATCCAAATCCTTTTAATAACAAGTGTTGGTCATGTTTTCTTTTTTTTCTTTTTCTTATATTAATTTCATTTTGAATGAAAAAGTTTAGTGTGTAACTCCTGATTCTCTGATCAAGGTGTACTTAGTGTCCCACTGTCAAGTCTCATTTTGTAATGTATTTTTCATGCTCCTAGGCATGAAGATCCAACACAACTAATATCTCTCTCACAACAGACACTTTACATGTTTTATGAGCTTATTGATATAAGACAAGAAGATGGGACTACCCTGTGAGAAGAATCAAATGAACATTTTATCAACTTAAGGAAAATCACATAAAAACTTATATTCTCTTCACTTAGTTACCTATGTTTCCTGCTCTAGAAATCAGTTTGGTTTTACTTATTTCTGATCCGCACTGTTTACTCACTGCCATAGATCGACGGCCTGGGTTGAGTCATGATAAAAAGCAACTAAAAATTAAGGAAAATAGTTTTCAAAAATGATTATTAATAATAATAATAATAATAATAGTAGTGAAATGTTTTCATATATTTTGTTTTCTACTTGGGTGGAGGAAATAAAAGGACAGAAATAGGGCTTCTTTTTTTTCTTTTTCATCCCCCCTCCCCAATCCCTGTCTTATGCTGCTACCTGTTAATTTTACCCTTTTTTTTGTCCCCACATCTAATTTAAATACTGGTCCTTTTTTTTCTCTCCCTCTCAGGGAGGACCCCCCCCCCTCTCCTCTTGCAATGCTCTCCCATCCAAATCACTTCAACAGAAAACCTAATCAAGGTTGAAGAAAGGTGTATATATTTACCTAGTAACGAATTGTTGGATAATATAATAATTTTAAAATGTCTCCATTATTTTTATGGTATGTGTATACCGTGCATCTCTACAGCAGCAATACAGTGAGTTGCATCCGTTGATGAGAAATGTTGGCTTTTCTTTTTTTCCAAACGTGTCATTGTTAAAATATATTTCAGTCTTTCACAACTATTTTTATTAAATGTTGCATTGTTTATATTTGGCCAACTTTCTATCATTTCATTCATTTTCTTTGTAAAACTGCTTCTCTGGCCAGAAAACAAAAATATACTCAGAATTAAGTTTTACATTCTCATATACAGGCATGCGTCGACTTGCATCCAGGTTACGTTCTGGAAGTATGGATGCAACTTGTGAGTCAACCAATATAGGGTGAAGTGAAATATACATTCTGCATAACATAAGATACCATGACATATACATATTTATCTAAAACTGTATATTGTACATACACATGTCTAAATAACATATTTAATAAAATGTAAATACTTTACAGTATTGTGCTGGACTGTGATGTACAGTACTGGACATTACCTATAAAAATATGCATACACAGGTAATGATAGTAATAGGATTTCTTTTACTTTTTTTTCTTTTTTGTTTAAATTTTAGGTAAAAACTATCATAATACACACTACTAAATAAGCCAATGAGATACACACAAACAAAGACTGTGTCAAACATTATTTCATATTAGATGCTGTGCTTTTTAAAATTTATAATTTTTTATGAAGCCCTTGGGGATTTCTGAAATATCTCCAATTGGATGTTAGTTGGTCGGGCGTAAGTCGACGTATGACTGTATAGTGTTATGGACAACTGTTGATGTACTCCGAACACAGGTTGTTTTTTTCATTTCTTTCTTCCAACTCCTCCTCCTCTTTCCTTTCTATTCACAGATATTGTTTTTTTATTTTTATATATTTGTCTTTGATTTGTTCTTCATTGTAATTGCATGATGATTGTTTTTTTGTTTTTTTTACAACAAAATGGAAAACCTGTCTTATTATTGTAATTGCATGTATTTGTTTTGTTTTCTCCCAATTCAACATGAGATATCTGTTCACTATGTTTTTTTTATTCCTTATTGCAGTGGTTCCCAAACTTTTTCAATTCACGGCATCCTTAATGTATAAGGATTTTTCATGGCACCCTAAGTCTGAATACTGAATTGCTTTTACGTTCATTTAGTTAGGTTAGTTTGGTAAAAAATAATGAATCATGTATTTAGATTCATAAAAAAGTTATATATTTGTTTCCTCTTTCAATATTCATAATTTCTAGTTGCTCACCACACAGTTTCTCAAATCTTAAATGTTACTTCCTATCATTGTGACCATGCATCAGCACATTGAATTACGATTGCCTGGAAATATTTGAATTTTTAAATATCTTGTGGTGCCCTGGGGAGCCGTAGCACACACTTTGGGAATCACTGCCTTATTGCATTGTTTCTTTCTTTTCTTTTTTTTTTCTTTTTTTCGCCTCCTTCTGTCAAAGTGATTCCATTCTCTTTGACTCCAGTCCAATCCAATCTTGTCATATCGTTCAGCGTGTGATGCATTGCCATATTCAATTATCAACACTCAGGGGGTCTCGTATTCTACTCACACTTTTATTAGTGCTGACTATTTTGTTTTGAAGAATTGATTTCTATTCATTGGTAAATAGATGTTAAGAAACCTTATGAAAAGAACTTAGTATTATTTCTGCCTCCCCAATTCTATTCTCTGAAGAAATCATATCGGATAAATGAAACTCTTTAACTTCTCCATATTTTTAGTCAGATAATTCTTGTTCAAAGGTCCCCAGAGAAATGTCACTGACGTCACTGAAATGTGCTCTCGTCAGCAGTTCCTTTGTTTTCGCATTTCACTGATGTTTCCAAATGAATCCACCCCCTTTTTTTTAAAACTAAATTTAAACCCTAAAAAATGAAAACATTTTCTAAGTTTTCTTTGTGTTCTTTAATTTAACTCTTAGATACATGAACCTCTTGAAAACGCTGTGAAACTCTTCCATGAATAGAATTTTTTTAAAAATAGAACCCTTTTGTGAATTGAATTAAAGAAAAAAATGTTAGTTACCAAAAAGTGCAAGGAAGTAACTTTAATCAGAAGTTACTTACCTTGATTTAACTTTTAAATTCCCTAAATTGAATTTAAGAGTTAATAAAACGCCATTTTTGCGATGGCCATAAGCCTTGGATTAGGAGTTTATTGGGAGGATAATTTGGAAATAGGTCGGTGAAATGCGACATTCCCCATGGGACCCCTCATTCATACAAATTTAGCTTCTTTTTTTCTCTATCCTGCCAAATAAATGAGCATAATTTTTTTTTTTTGTAATTCTTGATTGCCTTAAATTGTATCATTTTGGTTCTAAAAACTTTGATCTTTCCAATCAATAATTTTCCTCAAGCAGCTTCCAGATGTGGTATAATGAATATTGATGCATTTAAGTGTTTTTAAAAGCCAGTTTTAAAAACCTGTTAAGGCACTTTATTGATTACAAACCATACAACTTTCTTCTCATTCCTTACTCACCATTTGAAAAGTTGAGTAAATTCTCTGCTTTCTGTTCCATTGACTTGAAAGCCATCAGATTTATTTTGCAACATTTAGATTTTATTGAAATGAGAGAAAAGGAAATAATGAAAAAAATCTAAAAGATACATCCCCATCTACCTCATTTTGTTAATCTACTGCTGAAAAAGAAAGGAAAAAAATTAGCCATTGAGATTTTAGCTTGGGTGACAGTGATAAGCTATTGGTTTCTTTCTCTCTCTCTCCTAAAATTGTTCAGTTTTTACTTTCTAAATTTTTTTTTAACCCTTTCAAGACTAACCTATTAATGTGCTTAATGCCTGAATTAAAATGTCCCAGTAGACGGGATATATATGTCCCAGGAGTCTTGAAAGGGTTAAAAGATCCATCTACATTTGTCGTTCAAAAGACAACATGGCCACATTCAAAATTGATTCTTCCTCTATCCTTTTTTTTCTTTCTTTTTTTTTAAATATATAGTCCAAATAGACTGAATTTGTTCATGTTGATTGGAGGGAGGAATTATGATTCCAGAATTGCAGGTTTTGTTTTGTTTAAATTTTTTTTGTTTAAATTTTTAAATTTGTTGATTTTTTTTTTTGTTGCTTTAAGCAGTTTTCTCTCATTTCAAGGTTCTCTCCTTCCACTAAACTATAATGCAAATTTGAGAATCATCAAAGCATAAGTCAATTTTGTAAAATCTTAGTGCTTGTGGATTGGTAAACCTGACCAAAAAAATGTCTCTATGCTTCCAAGTTTTGCATTTTTCGTGCCAGACAAAAAAGAAATTTGGATTTCATTATTAAAGAAGAAGAAAAAAAACCTTGCAGCCGTGTGATTGGCAGTTTCATTATTTTTTTTTTTTTTTCTCTTTCATTTCACCCTTTGTCCCTCTCCTCCTCTTTGCTGCTTTTTGTCAGTGTTCCATTTACTGTGGACAATTGGTCAGAACCTGTTGTTTCCTTGTACCGTCTTCAGCTGGACAAGAAGGAACGTCTGTAAGACTCTATACAGACTGTTAGTCATGGCTAAAAAAGAACAACAAATATGAATAAAAGACATTTGTTTTTAATAATACTGTTTCCTCTTGTTTCTTACTGAATCTTCTAACTATGGAACATTCACTTTAGTTATTGTCTTTTGATGGCATCTTGCTGCTGCTGTTTCCTTCTAGAATTAGTTTTGACTTTTATACCACAGATTGGAAATAAAGGATGAGCTCTCGGTGAGACTCGAACTTAACAAAGCAAAAATAATGCTAATTTGAGTCTCAACAAGAGCTTATCCTGTATTTTCCGATCCACGCTATTTACTCACTGCCGTAGATGAAAGAAAATACTAGTCAAAAATTAATGATAAAGTATGGATATCTACAGCTATTTTATTTCATCTCAGATAATGCAGTTTTGTGTGTGCTATTGTTTGAAAAAGATTTTGTAAATGATTTTTGGGAACCTCAAATCTCTATTCATAATACACTTGATTAGAAAAACTAAAATATCCCCAAATTTTAACAAGTACAACAGAAAAACAGGCCAATATTTTTGTACTAATTCCATAGCATCAGGCAGGATAATTTCAAAGGGCAATGGCTGAAATTGGATCTCCAGGTTTTTTTTGGTTTTTTTTACTTCATTTTATTCATAATCCTTGCAAATAACATCCAATTTCATGTTTGAACGCTCACACTTGAGCTATAAAAATGATGAAATTAGATAACCTAAGAATCATCAATAAAACTTGAATTAGAAAATACGCTTAATTAACATATAAACTTTTTACTTTCAGATAATCTTTGAAAACATTAGCAACCCAACAACTGACATCATAAAATATTACCATCAGAAGCATCCCCAAAGCACTCATCTCCTCTCTAGTTTAGTCCATTACAAGGGTCAAAGGGGGATAGGAAAACTGTGGGGAGGTTATGCAAGGGATTAATTATGTAACACAGATTGCTTTTCTTTTCCTACACTCATATACCAAAAATGTAATTTAGATTTCAGCAATGCTAGATACACAGACAAAACCATTACTGCCACACATGTACCCAAGCGATTCCAATCTATACATAGGGAAGTACCCCAACACATTTTTTGCCAAGCAAAGGAAACCACATGGCACTGAAATCTATACTAGCCTAACTGATGCACCTGGCCGACAATTCGACATATGCTGCCTCTTTCAACTTTCTAACTCTCCAGCAGTGCCCCCTGTCATTTATCTGGACTTCATCCCAGAAAATAGAAAATCCCAGAAAATAGACAATATATAGTTATAAGTTATAGACAATACAACCATCATTGTTTCTGATGATGAGGAGTTGACACTACTTGTGAACAGTGTTCCCTCTAAGCTGCGACAAGAACAAATTATGCTATGCAGTAAAATTGAATGCTGTGCACGATATAGGATTAAATAATAATGAATAAATAATACAGAAAAATCAATACACTGAATACATCATTTCTTTTATTATACACTTGTCAGCACAATGGCTAAAAATATTGATAAAAAGAAGGAAGAAAAACTATTAATGATAATAAAATGTATAATTCTGTTAACAAAATTGGAAACGGTGATGGAAAATATTGTACCCCCTCCTTAATTTATTTATTTTTTATTGAATATAATTTAACTAAAAATAAAAAGTAATTCAAGGGCAGTGACTTTTGATTAAAGTTACCTCCCTTGCACTTTTTGGTAATTATTTTAATTTTTCTTTAATTCAAATCACAAAAGAGTTCCATTTAAAAAAAATCATATCCATTAAAGAGTTCCACAGCAGTTACAAGCAGTCTATGAATCTGAGAGTTAATGTGTTGGTTTATGAACCATTTGAAATTGATTGATTCAAAAAGTTAAGACAATTTCTAATTGGAATCACCAGGCACAGAGTTGTTCATTTCTTGGTTCATCAATCCACAAGTTGTAATTTTGCTTTTGACAAAGCACTAAGTATTTCATGATACTTTTTTTTTTCTCAAGTACTTTTGCTTATCTTGAGAAATTAGATTTCATTTTGAAAGGATCATTGAGCTATGGCAGTATCGTATGGCAGTTAAACTGTACAAATTGTCTTTTGGGTTTTTTTTTTTTTTTTTTTTTTTTTTTTTTTTTTTAGCTGACTTCTTAAAATAGGCAGGCTATTTTGTTTTTCCACCTCAAGATTATTTATAGAAATGTAAAAAAAATTTTAAAAAGAGATAAATTTGCTGAAAATATTCTATAAAATGCGTTTTAATGAATTTAACACATAATTGTGATAAATATATAAGTCTGTTAAAATAAGTAAAAGATATTCACTTGCAAAGATCTTGTCAGGTTTTTCAAAAGCTTTCATAAACTTTTTACAAAGCAGCATCTTGAAATATTGACTTGTAAAGAGTATGGATTCACGATATGAAATAAAACTTTTTGCAATATGGCCTAACTATATTTTTAATGTAACAACTTGAATAGCTTAATCCTAAATTGCAACTTTGATAGCATAAATTCTAAATATATTCATAATTCTAAACAGTCTATTTTGACAACTACTATATTTGCCAGCCAGGAAGTGTAAACAGCATTCAAATTCCAGATCAGGTAGTTTCTTTGATCACTTTGCACTAATGTCCTTGAGAGAGGCATGAATCCACTTCCCAGCTATGGACAGAATATCAGCCCTGGAAGGCAGTCCATCTAAGAGAAGGCTACACTTTTTTTTTTTAAAAACCCAAAAACCTACAGCTTGACTGTCTTGACCCACTGAGCTACTGAGGAAGAGCACCGAGATGCGCAAGCTAATCTCCACTATAAAAAAACAACTAACGCAGGCAGGAGGGGTGAAATACTCCCCATATCCCTGCAAGTGAGGAATAAGCCAACAACAACATATATGGCATCCGCACCTTTGTTGTACAAAGGCATTTTTTGATTCTCACTCCCCACAATTCATCCTCAACTGCTGTCTAGCTCAAACCTTCAGTGACAGCTTCCCATCCATAATACCATGCATTGGACACAGTGTAATATTTGGATTTTTTTCTCATGTGTTTTGTTGGTTAGCAAATATAGTTCTTAGAGAGGGGAAAATTAGATCTAAAATTGAAAGCTATTTTAATAGAAAACAAAATTTCAGTTTAACACTTGCTATATTTTCAGTCTTGATGAAATTATTGTCAGAGGTCATTATGACTTATGTTAACCTTTTTATGAACTACAGATTTCTTAAAAGAACCACTGAAAATTATGAATACAAAATGTAGCATTATTTTTATTAAATTCAACTAGTTTTTACCATCATCTTAATTTTTTCAGTTGTTTTCATACAACTTTCAGTTCGTGCCATCGTTTCTATGGCAATGAATAACAGCACAGTCGGAAATAAAGAGGTAGTTATTCGTTGCCATAGAAACGATGGCCCCAATTGAAAGTTGTATAAAAAGCAACTAAAAATTAAGATGAACGTAAAAACTCGTCAAATTTAATAATAAAAATGTGTTACAACACTTCATCCAATAATAATAATAAAAAGAGACAAAATGTAGCAATCGATGCTATTCAAACAGCTAAGAGAGATTTTTATGTAGCTTGGGTATATTGACAAAATAGTACTTTATTTAATACAATGGTTCTCAAACTTCTTTCCTTGCAGCCTGCTTAATGTTCTCAAAAAAGAGTTTTTAAGCCATCAGAAACTACATTTATTTCAAAATTATTTTCCTTTCATGGGTTTTGTGGACCACACTTTGAGAACCACTGATCTAATATAAGTAATTTTAAGATAAGTAATTTAAGTTTTTTTTTTTTTAACCTCCGTAGATTAAATAAAACATTTATTAACACAATTCGAAGAGGAAGTAGGAAGCTGTGGAAAAAAATGTCTCAGGAGTAACAAGACAGTAATCTTTTTTTTTTTCTAAAAAGTTTTATATAACATGAAATAGACTAAGCTTGTGTTCTACTTAAAAGAAAAGTCTAGATTTTCACCAGAATTATGGCACTACAAGAATTAGTAGAATCCTCAGCACTCGTTGACATGCCTGCCATGTGGCTGAAATAGTTGTGGGCTGTGTTCCAACCTAGATAAAAGCTAGGATTTCAAATGCTGATTATCAAGGCAGGCCCTCTCAACTTAAGAGATTGTTGTTGCAACAAAATCTTCTTTATGCCATTTGGTCAGACTAAGCTAAACTTACTAAATTTCTATATTAGTCTTTAAAGCACCGAGAGCATGTCTAGTGTTAGTAGCATATTTCTGCCTGGCTAGTCGGTATTCAAGCCTAGGTAAAAAGCAAAGAGTTTAAATGCTGGTTTTCAAAACAAGCAGGCAGGCCCTCCCCACTTATAAGATTGGTGCAACACAATCTTCTTACTCCCATTTGACCGTGAGCCATATACCTGAAAAGAGATCAAATATTTGTATCTTAATAATTCTGTTATGAGGTATTTTTGTTGGCTATTTGTTCTACTTGTTTAGTCAATTGAATTGTATACGAGGGCGTACCCAAAAGTAACCGGAATTATAGACTCCTACCCAGTCACAACTTTGGAATTGTGGGTCATTTCGAACTTGTTCCCTCAAATCATGGCACACATTCAAACGATTGTATTTTTTTATCCTCTTTGAGCAAACAAGGCAAAAATCTGGCAGAAACGCATTTCACTTTCAAATCATCTGTTAACAATCGGTGACAGAAACTGGAAGAGAAACCAGTCATCTCAGAAATCTCATTAATGGTCTGATGACGATCTTCATTGATTGCATGACAGACTGTTTCAAGATTTTTGTCATTTCGGTTTGTTAAAGGTCGGACATATTGTGGTTTGTTTTCAAGTGACGTTTCACCACGTTTGAAACGCAAACACCTAGCTATCCAATGTGCAACTACATCCAAAATGCCTACTACATCAGAATTACGTTTTTTTTTGTTTTTTTTTTTTTGGGGGGGGGGTAACCCCTCGTATCTATTATCACTTTGGAAATTCAAGGCTATAACTTTGTAATTTATTAATAAAACATCAAGTAATTCATCTATTTGAATAATGCAGAAGAAAGAAATCTTTACAATTTTAATTTATTGTTTATTGATGAAAAAGCAGCATTATTCTTAATTTTTCGAGAATTTTGCAAAAGACAAAAATATTTTTTCTTGTGAAAAAATCTTCTGTTTTCCTTAACTCATTTTACTATGTTCTTGCTGTGGATATCGCAGGGTGGTTCAAGATTTGAATATTCAAATCTTCTCTAAAGTTTGGCCTCATGCCTTTTTGTTAATGAATAGCATAAATAGGGTTTCTCTGTTCTAATAGAACCATTAATGAATCAATGGGAAGTAGTGTAGAGTCAGTACAGGTATCCCCCGCTTTCCCAAAAGTTCACCGTACGGCACTTTTTGCTTTTACGAAAATAGGCAAAAAGCGAAAATAGCATTCAGCATTTGTTTTGTAGCGAGCCATTATAGAGGCAGTGCACACCCTCTCTCTCTCTCTCTCTCTCTCTCTCTCTCCTACACTACAGTCTCCTGTACCTTGCACCACCCCAACCTCCAACGACTCAGCCTAACATACCACCATCACCACTTTTAGGGAATGCTCTAAAAACATTTCCCCATATAAATTAATAATGATTGCTTCTTCGCTTTATGCCATTTCGGTTTAGGAAAGGTTTTTTTTTGTTTTGTTTTTTTCTACTTTCGGATAGCGGGGCAACCTGTATATTTTGAAGTTATGTAGGAAGTGTTAGGCACATCATAGGTAGGTAATTACAACTACACAAAGAGGTTGAGAGATATCTACGTTTAACCACCTCTTTGTCCTAAAATAATTGAATTCTTTCCTACAAGTGTCAAATCATAGTTGGACATTTGTGATACAGGGTCATGGCACACTTCTCTCTCGAAGACACACGCCTGATGATGATAATAATAATATTCTTGTAACTGAATTCTGCGTTAGCAGTGACTTCTTGCAGAGTGCAGTGTGTGTTACCATTTACCAGAGGTTTGCAGCCGCAACAACCACCACCAGCAACAACAACAACCTCCACCGCCACCACAGCAGCAGCCGTCAGTATTTTTGAAGATTTTGGTATGCATAACTTTGAGTGCTGGTGGCCCCCCTTCTTCCCGGAATATCTCTCAGTGTGTCTGGCCAAGCTGCCTGTCCCCAGGGGCTGAGGGGTGAGCCATCCTGCAACACAGACATCTTCTTTCTCTGTCTCTGGTGAGTGTGGCTGGTCAGTCTTGCCTCTGTGTGCTCTGACTGCAGCAGCATGTGCTTGTAAAAAACCTACTACAACTACTATTTCACTGCAGACCACCAACATC
>VCCN01004835.1:2011898-2032524 GCA_006491835.1 Architeuthis dux
AACAATCAAGATGAGGACAATAGTCTGAATAAATCTATGTATCCTACTATAATTCACCAAATGTCCGTCTTTATATGTCAGCATAACTCAAGAACCGCACAACATATCCCCTTGAAATTTCTCTGTGTATTCTAATGGGACCCCCAGGCATGTTTTTAGCAAATTAGTTTTTGAAAATTAAAAAGAAAATGATAGTGCGTGGTCTGCATTTATGCTCACTATGATAATAATGATCTGATTTCCATCTATCTATAATACTAAGTCTGATTCCATTTAACTGTATGTGACCTCTAAGTAGCTGAAACGTAGCATTTTAGCCATAGGTATTGAATCAAGGTACCCCTACCTTGATATCTTATTAGTGCCAAAGGCCCCATTTAGGCCTTCCGCAGGAACTAGCTGACAGGGCGAGTTTTCAACTAGTAGTGATAATTCCTCATCTAAAAAAATCCGGACAGAAATTATCATTAGCCTTTGTTTAATAATTTTATTTCACCAGATCGTCTTTTCACTTTTCTTAACATAGAATTGTAGAGTATGAACAATTTCTTAGAATTGCTGCACAAAATTCTCTTTCCCATTCCTTAGTTTCTGATGCTAAAGTGCTGTAGTTATTCAATAAAATGAAAAGTGGGGAGAACTGTCTATTTTAGTTTATTATCTTTATACCACAATAAGTTCTTTCTTTACAGTTTACCTGATATCAGTATTGCAAGATTCACTGCCACACAACGCATGTCTTGTAGCATGTTGCTTCTGATGCACATGCGCATCTATTCTACGATTTTATTTAAGGCAATTTAAATAGCTACAGTAACGTGCTAGATTCAGTTTCTCAGCAAAGAACTGCTTAACAGGTCTTTCACAGGGAATTGAAATATTTTTTCCTTATAAGAATTCTGTAAAGACCGGTATAAATGGTAATCCGAAGGTAAAGTTATTGTGAATATAGCAGATTAGTCAAAACTTTACAGCCAAACCATAATTGTTGCCTGGTCATCAAAGAAACAGGTGGTCTTGTGTTATCCTGATGGCATATTACAGACGCTTTTTGTCAGTTAGTCTATTGGGAGTACTACTCCCAACATTGGGTTCTCTGGGAGGAGCTCATAGTAGAGGACTTCTTTCCAATCCCACCATATACATGGCATCTCCTTCTTTTGATGAAGCCTTTGGTGCGGTTAGTGGTGTTTCATTTCACTTCACGATCTCGTGTTCCATGTTGTTGTAAAGTATTTACTTTTCATCATCTGTCACAATTTGTTTAAAGATTATGAACATTTTTGTTATATTTAACTGGCAAATCACACATAGAAATAAGGTCCAGTAGGTTGTTTCACTTATGTGAAAATCTCACATCAAAGCGACTAACATAACCAAGCTGGTGCAAATGATTTTCAATGATTGATTTGGATATTTTGAGTAGGTTAGCTATCTTCCGCATCGTTTATTATTTTCAAGTAATGTCGTGATTTGATCTCTATCAACCTCAACTGGTCTACCCAACCGTGGAACATCGTTCAGAAAAAAAATCTCCAGCACAAAACTTTGCAAACCACTTTTAACATATTCAAACATTCATAGTACCTTCTCCATAACCTGCATTAGTCTTTTTTGTGTGTGTTTGAGTTATATTTTTACCTTTCTTTAAGTAAAGCATAATATGCTGAAATAAAATGTTGCTTATTTTCTCCCATCTTCAAATAGAACAATGGGCATTCTCCACAGACTACATGGCATTGCTGGAAAGAAAGTAGTAATCACAGCAGTGTGCAGAAGACAAAATGGAGACAAGATGCACATTTCAAAAAGGGGGAATTAATTAATGTTGTTAGGTGCTTAACAAATAAAGTAGCGAAGACATTAATTACTGTCCATTGGCACTTAATGTGTTAACAGAAAGTACTCAAAACTTGAAATAGCCTTAGTTCTGCAGTATTTCTGCATCAGTATTACCCAACTTTTTTGGTAAACGCCCTCCTAAAACATTTGGATATTTATTACCACCCAGAACACATACAATCCTGTGATCCAAGCCATTGGCCCAGCTAGACACATTTTGATATTTAAAAAGTTTTGTAAATATGTTATTTAGTTTCTTTTATAAGGAAAATCATCTCGTAGAAATTTAAATATATCTGCCACCCATATATGCTGTGTTGGGGGTGATCAATTAAAAAGTTGGAAAATGGGGATACTTCTCTCACCTTTTGTTGGGCTGTGATCACTAAAAAGAGGTCTGGATTTTAAAAAACAAAACAAGTGGGCTCAAACTAGTGACCAATTTAACATAAACTTCCATTGTAAATTGAACCCCCCATTATAAACCTTTTTAGGAGGGGAATTTCAAAGACAAAAAACATTTTCCCTACTCATTGAGGGGAGTGTGTGTGTGAAAAATTTCAAGTTTCTACTATGAATGGTTAGGGCTGGGCAAAGTCCAGATACATATAAATGTCAGAACAGATATATAACCTAAATCCAGCAACATTGATTAAACCAGTCTATTGTGGGTAGCAGTAATCAGTAAATAAAAAGGAGAATCTTTCTGATAACAAAGTCATAAAAGTAAGAGAATATATATTGAAAAGTACATTTACTTTATCTTATTCAGTGTAGCCCTGCCATATGTATGAATTCTATTGAAATAATAAAACCATTGTACTTATTGTCCAACAGCCTTCAAGAGCACCCTGTGGTATAATTTTGCTTACCCCCCCCCTTAAGGTTCTTAATGCCACATTAGGGTGCGGTGTGGACCCCCATTGGGAAACACTTGTCTACCTGATAAACATACTGAGAATGAAGTGTGGTATTGTGCAATGTTGGAAGCTCAGAGTTAAGTACTCTTCACTAGATACCCTTTAAAATATCCTTGTGACTAAAGAAATTCCATACGATAATATTTCCATAGTGAGGGTGGAGTGCTCTTTATTTATGTATGTGATAGTTATTAAGAATACTAGCCGAATACTCATCCTACAGACAGGTTATTTGGCTAGTTATTATAATAATATAGATTTAAAATAAAAGAATTCTTTTTAGTTATCTCCCCCTTTTTGGGACATATATTTCTATAAAACGTTACGTTACGTTCTAGGCTTCAACCGGTTTGATCTTTTCTTCAGGAGGTCTGAATGTGTATATGTATATATATATAAATAAAATCCTCCATTATAATAAGTATATTATTACCTATATGGCTTCTCTCCCCACCCACCCCGCCAGTCCTGACTTTTTGTCCCATGTCTGCTCAGTGACTTCATGGAGTGCTACACCTGCTTAGTTATGTTTTGCTCATGCATTATCTTTTCTTCTTTCTTTCTTTTATTATTTTCATTTGAACATTTTCTACTTGATTTTCGGGCCAGCAGCTGACAATGACCAGCCAATATATTCTAAATTAACCATTAGCCAACTATTCCATTGCAAATGATAGTGAAGGATTTTGAGTTGTTCAGATTATTGAACTCATTCTTTGTGTTGCTTTTGTTGTTATCACAATGTTTCAGCCTATCCATTCTACAGCCGCCTTTAGATGTACAATCCATAAGGAGAGAAAGGGTTGGTTTTTTTTTTTGTCAGAGTTAGGTGGCAAACATACTAATGGGCTCAGCGCATTCCCAGCAATATGAGCCACACAGACAATCCCATTCTTAACAACCCACGTAATGCAGCAAAGCAAAAGGTTGCTTTCCATGTTGCACAACACATGAGGTATGGATTTTGTCAGAGTTTCTCAAATAATCTATGGAGACCCAATCATTGTTTGTAGCAATTGTATATGGGGGGGGGGTATGCATTTCCCAAGGACATTTGTGCGTAGTGAACACAAATTGTTCCAGCCTGACTTTGAAGTTGGTTTGCCGATTCCATTCTCCGTGCTGTTAACAGTTAGGCGACCAACGCCTCCCTTGTGTTAAACAGGTGATTGCATATTTATATATGTTCTACATTTCTTTCCCTGTTGAACAAAGAAATCCTCACCATACTGGCCTGACATATATCTGTCTGTCAAGTTAATGGATGCCACTTCCTTCAATTTTCTCACTCTCCAGCATGGCTCCCTATCTATGATTTGGACCTCATCCCAGAGAAGGTAATGTAATGCCTTCTCCCTCCACATATGGCCTGCCATACCAGACTTTTTCACTTCACTTTTGGATATGGCTTTCTTATTCTTTTAGGGGAAGTCTGGTTGCTTCCTTAAATTCTTTTTCACGTTTGCATTGTACACCTAACGAAAGGTGTAGAATGGATAGGCTGGAATGTTGTTGTAACCACAAAAGCAATACAAAGAATGTGTTCAATAGTTCAAACACCTCTTGGAACGATAATGAATCTTCTCAAAACTATAGACAGTATAAAATCTGAGGTTTGCTAAGTTTTAACTTACGGTCTTTGAAATACAAAACTTTAGCATCTTTCTATAATTAATTAATCTCCTATCCGTCATCTCTGACTATGACTGATTTGCTATGAATCAAGTTTCCCCATCCATCACGGTCCTCCGCCAACTTGAACCAGTCAGCCATAGGTATTTGGAGGTCTTTCAGGCTGCGTTTTAAAGTGTCCTTAGAAAAATGTTTAAAATGAATTTAAATAGAACCTCAGCTCATTATGAATGAATAAAAGTTGTTTCTCTCTCTACACAATACCTTAATTCAAAAACGAAAACCACAACATGACTTTAATTTGGACTGATCAATTCCTGAATATGAATACATGATTTATAACATGTTTTCAGTTGAAGATTGAAACATTAAACCAGAATGGGGATATATAGTTGGCTTTAGCTAAAAAAAAAAGAAAACATGTTTAAGTACGTCTTTTATTTTTGTGTGAATCTTTGGAAAATAGAATCTATTTTCTGTCTGAATTTCTAAGATGTGAAATTATCATTATTCTATACTGATGTCCTCATCTTGGTTGGTAGGGTTCCCTCCAGCCTTCTTCAGGTGCCTCTTGTATTCAGTAACATTCACAGAATATCAAACTGAGCCCTTTGCTCAATCCACGGTGGTAGACTGTTCTCAATCCACTGCCCATGCTAGGGGATATCTTATATTAGTTAATTAATAAAAAGGACAAAATAACAGAAGGATGTTTTCCCTGCCAACCAAAACTTTGTTAGTGCAGAAAATGATTAAAGCAAAGTAGGAGAGTAGTAGAGTAGTGGTAAAGTCAGTGGGCAGTGATAAAAGCTAAAGCCTTGCCTAACTATACCTCATTCAAATGAATCAGTTAAAATACAACTGTGATTGTGGTTTCATTATTTTTCCCCATCTGCCAAAATTTACTGTGTTACTTACTATATGTTGGATAGTTGAATGAAGAGTACGCTCACTGCCACTGTGATGTCATTTCCTGCTACTTCTGAAAACCAAGGTGTATAAAAGGTTGGCAGTTGAGTGACGTCAAGAGTGCTTGATTTGGTAAGTCAAGTCAAAGTTGTTGTGAATGAATGGAAGAGAGGTTTTAAGTTTCAAGTAACCAGAAGTTTTTGTTAGAGTATCAATCAGATAGAAATACATTTATAGAAAGGGGTGTCCAGTCCACACACAGAACTGTTCATTACAACCTTTCCGACATTATAACATTTAGCAAATAAAAAAACAAAATGTTGCCTATATAACACTATATATGTAATGATTAGAATGAATGAAAGTTATGACATATTTGTTTAATAAATCCTACCTATCCTAGTTATGGTTATATAGCAGGGCAGTTGGAGCTTTTTAGCCCTGTAAGGCAGTCCATCTTGAGCATCAGTCTAGCACAGGGGTTTTAAAAATTTGAAAACTCAAGGACCCCTTCTATAAAGGAAATATTCTGGCGGACCCCTATTTTCAGGATTTAGTTTTCAGACTAATAAAAAGCAATTTTTGACCCTTAAAAATCACATTTATTTAGGTATATGTTTTTGGTCGCTCTGTTTGTTGGTTTCCAAAAGTTCTAAAGGAATTTCATTCAGATTTTCTGGAAGGGCGGACAATAGGCAAAGGAAGAATTGATTAAATTTTTGAGCAGATCCATGCACAATTACATCACCTACGTCGTAATTAATTATGTCCAAAACACATAATATCGCCAATTTTCTTTTTCCTTTCCTCAGGATATCTCAAAGTTCTAAATTATTTTCATTCAGACTTTCAGGAGAAATGGACATTAGGCAAAGGAAGAACTCATTAAATTTTGTAGCGGATCCATGAAAAAATAATCGCCTACGTTGTAGTTTTATGTCCAAAACACATAATATCACCAATTTTTTTCTTCCTATCCACAAGATATCTCCAAAAGTTCTCAATGAATTTCATTCAGATTCTCTAGCAGCGGTGACAGAGGTGCTTTCTAGTTTAATACGGATTACATTTATTCAAATTCTAATCTATGGTACAGATCTGTGTGCAATAATTATGGTTTTTTTTTTATAGCTGTGCGATGGATCATGTTTCTCTGCCACCATATTCACAATGTCACGTTTAGAGGCAACACTGCTGTGGTCCACCGAGCATTATTTGATGGACCCCAGGGCGTCCACAGACCCCAGTTTCAAAACCACTGGTCTAGCCCCGTAAAAACCCCACAATTGCTACAGAAACAATGATTGGCCCTCCATGGATCATTTGAGACATGGAGACAAAAATCATCGCCTCGTGTGTCATGAAACATGTGAAGCAACTTTGCTTTTTGCTAGTAGTTTGACTTGAATAAGTCTGCAAATGGATTGACATTAACAAACATAGGATGAGAAAGAATTAAAGATGTGAGTTCAAGTCTCATCTGAAGCTATTTCTTTCTTCTTGATTCTTGCAATTTAATTCAACCACTGAAGGAGAATAGATTAGCTATGAAATGTTAAGATAAAAAGCGTAAAAAAGATGAAGAAACAAATCAAAAACTAAAAATGTCCAAAATAATAAAATATCAGTTTAAGACGCATCGCAAGCATTATTGCTTAATGTAAGAAACAGCCTTTCAAATTTTATTTTAATATTTAATATATCTACAACTAAATTTAAAAGATGGGTCCAGATAATTGTTGTCTCAACTTTTGAAATGAGTCAGAGTTCAATGATGTGTGTGTGTGTGTGAGGGGTGGGGGCTATTATCCTTATCTTCATTGCTTTTATCATATTTCAGCTGGTCAATTTTTCAGATTTTCATTTATATTCGGAGGATATCACTGTTGTTAAATTTGTTATAAAACTTTGAACCTGTTTACCAGATGATACAGTCACCTGGAGAATTGGCCAGCCAAATTGTTATTGATAAAGGCAACTGAAATAAAAATAATTTTAAAAAAATATTGTAAAAAAAACCTGAATGTATACATTCTTATTTTCTGAATTTTCGAGATATAGTATCATTAAATATTTCATTAATCCATATATTTTTCAGACTATTGTCTTCATCTTTGTTGTTTTAGCTGAACATTCTTCTGCCTTCCTTGGGTGTATGCTGTATCTGGTCTTAGAATTTGTTTGTACTTTTGTCTCCTTTTCATCTCTTCAACTAGATCATATCAATCCAACAGAATCACAGGACTGATAGTTAAAGGTCTCAAGTCAGTAGTATCAACGAAAGAAGGAGAGTTTGGGATATGTCCTCTTGAACCGTGTTGTAATCCCAGCACCATGAGATGATCAGTTATAGCATTTTGAACTTATGGCACTAGGAACTTTTAACAGGATTCAACCAGAAGACACATTTCAATCTCACCTAATATGTTAAAAACAACAAAGATAAAGACAGTAGTCTGAAAAATATATGAAATATTGACGTGTTATTTACACTAATATAATTAAGCAATGTTTACACTTTAGTGTGAAGCTTATTCTTTGACTTTGAGGTGGTTGTGGTAAAATACAGAAACAAGAAGCAAAGCAAAGATATCATTTATTACCAGCAATAATTGCTCTAATCAATGAATTAACTCTATCCTTACCAGTAATCCTAACCCTAAATTGGTTCATTAATTACCACAAACCTCTGTATAAAAGCTATTTTAAAATTACATTCGTTACAAGAAGCAAAGGGAAGCAACTAGAAATGAAACAAGGATATCATTTATTACTAGTAATAATTGCTCTAATCAATGATTAACCCTAACCTAACTTCTTTAATTAATCACCACAAACCTCTGTATGAAAGCTTTTTTTTAAAATTAGATTCCATTTGCTTCTTGATGCTTCCCATTGCTTCTTGTATTTTACTAGAACTACTTTGAGGTATAAAGATTCTTGGAACTCCTTAGCTAGAAATGACAATTATCCAATCATGACAATGACAAACTGCTAAATTTCATGTGTGTGTGTAAAAGATCCTGAGACAAGGTGGAAAGGTATAACTAATAACAATGATTGCTTGTCATAAGATTTGGCTATATCTTGAAAACAAGAAAAAGTTACTAAAAAATAAAAAAGATGCTCCTTGTCTGTCATATTTAATGAAACATGCATGAAAGAAAAATTGCTGCCAAAGTCCATAATATGTGTGCAATAGACACACTTCATAATAAACAGTCAGCAATATCAGCAGATCATTGGAGATGTCCCTATGAATCTCTGAATAGAGGTTTTTATTTTTTATTAAAATCTAGATAATAGCAACCACTTCTTCTGTTTCCTTCAGTTGATGCTTGCATTATTTATATTTGGAGACTATTTTGGGAAGATGTTGCCATAGTGTCTGACTACTTAGGCTGTATATGGTGCCATCCAAATATATATGGCTATAGATTTAATGTTTTCTTCTCACTTTACATATATTTCTAGGAAAATGACATTTACATTTTGTATTGTGATGCTGAAGAAAGAACAGGGAAAACTACAGGTCCTCTCCACATTTTTCCCATGAGAAATTAATGTTGTGATATCAATACTTAATCCCTGTGAAAGAATTCCCAGATATAATTAAATTTCTATGAGATTATTTTCTTAGGAAAAGAAACTACTGAAATTGTTTCAGTGGAAGAAACCATTGTTTCATATGTTTCGTAGAGATATTTTTATAAGCAAAATTGTTACCTTAAAGTTGGAGAGTCTATTGTTATGGACAGAGAATCAGAAAAAAATCAGTATCTGTGTGCTCTGCCTAGAATCAGAGTGTATTATCTGTGCGCTCTGGCTAGGATCAAAGTGTCGCTCCCTGGCCCACTGCCTAGGATCAGTGTAATATCTGTGTGCTGCCTAGGATCAAAGTGTTGCTCCACAGCACTTCTGCTTAGGATCAGAGTATAGATCTGTGCACTCTTTTAAAAGTTTTATACACAAAAAATATATATTTAAGGATACACATTGTGTTTCATGTATGTGAATTTCTTTTCTCGTATTTTTAGTCACTAATCTGCTAATCAGGACACGACACATCTGCCTAAAAGCAAAATTTGAAATAAGGGTAAAATATTTTTGTTGTTTTTTGTTTTTGTTTTGAGACCAACTACTGTTGAAAAGCAGGCATTTTTTCCAACTCCATCTTTTTCTAAATTCCTGTTAGATGTTTGTAACAGAACCAATGTTTTCTTTTTATGGACTGTAGCCAGAAGTAGAATTGTTAAGTCAAGTCATGGATTTCATTTGGTAAGTTTAATGCTTGTCTGTTTTGACTCTGTTGCGAAAAGTCAGGACTTATTTGCTGCCAATATCTACACAAACAGATCAAAACTTGTTCACGCACTCATTTAGATAAATAAAATTAACGAAGATTTAGTGAAATTAAGTGTGTGTGTGAATTCAGTTAATGACAAGCATCCTAATATTTGAATAGCAAATAAGTAATTTTATGTGACCAAAATACAAAAAAGCACAGCTGTTTCAGTGTTCGGTACTTAAAAATTTTAAACGTTACTTTTTGTTAAGCATTTCAAATGTGTTTCTTAGCTTTAAAAAATCATGCATTCTTGGAAATTATAGTCTAAAACTATCTAGAAGGAAATATCAAAAGCCTACAACCGTTTTATTTTTTTTGGGGGGGTGGGGGGTAAACGCAATTGTCAGGGAGAAATGTCATGACAAGTTTACTTATCAAACATAACACATTCAAAACATGGACCGTCAACCACTCCCCCCTAGCTTTGCTCCTTTTTCTCTCACCACCATACATTTTACTATCACTCACTCTCACTAATCCCCCCTCTCTCTGTTTATGTATGTGTGATTGATTAATTGATTTCGACACCCTGTACGACTTCTTATGCAACACCAACCCCCTCATGTTACTTTTACCATCCTTTTGAGTAACTCTACAAAGTTTTATTAAATTCCATTTAGGTATCTTAGAGGAGATATGGAACAAAAAAACACACCATTTTTGCCTGTCATTTTGGGGCAAGGTAGTCACTGGCAATGAAAAGTGGATTTATTAAGAGAATCCAAAACAAAAAAAATCGTGGATTGATTCAGGACAGCATTCATTCAATATCTCAATCTAAATGGAATTTTCTAAGGGAAAAGTTCTTCTTTTTTTGTGTTTGATGGGATTCAAAGAGAATTTTTCATTATAAATTGCTGGAACCTTTACAAACTATTACTGCACAATGATATTGTGAGTAGTTGACTCATTTGAATGATGCATTGGAATAGAAAAGATCTTTTTCTCAGCTAGGAAGTTGAGATTTATAACTGACATGCTTGAGTTTCTCTCTCTGAAAATGTTCTTCAAAAAACTCTTATTAGAAGCTAAGATGGCATGAGAATCATAACAGTGTTTGGTTAAAATTAACCCAGGCATCTTTAAAAAGAACTGTAAGTGCATGATTTTTATGTCTGAGATTTGGAGTTGTTTTTCATAACAACATTTTAGGAAGAAACTTCTTTTTTTCCCCCAGCATCTTACATCCTCCATCTTTATTATTCTAACTAGCATAGTTCCCATAACAAATGATGGGATTATTTATGTATGGATAAAATATGCAAATGTATATTTTAGTATAATTCTATTTATTACAAACAAAATAACGCATACCGCGAACAAAGTTTATTTTTATGTCAATTTTCTACAACTCTTCATATTTTCTGCTTTTTATTAATTTTAAACCAATGAGGCAACAGAATTTCTTTTTTAATATGAGAAAAACATCAGTTTTATTCATTTAAAATCAGAGATGCCTATACTTATTGAAATTGTTTTCCGTGCTATTACTGAAACATAAGCAGCATAGTAGTAGTAGTGCAGCTTCTCAGTCAGTTGCCTTTACTTTGCTGGATTTAAATATCAGCCTCCTTCTTTCCCATGACTGACAGACATATCAACAAAATTGATGACAACAGCATCTATGAAGATATTGTATGAAAGTCTGAAGAAGGTCTTAACCAAAAATATATGGTATTTGATCGATTAAAGTTTTTTTCCCCCTCACTTAGATTTTTACTAAAATAATATCTGCACTGCAAGAGAAACATCTTTTTGTAAGGGTTTCTTCTCCTTCCCCCACCTCCTCATCCTTTTGCTTACTTATCTTTACAGACTAAATTTGGGCTGATTTATTTCAAGATGGCACCTCTTGAATGAAATCCATACATCTTGTATTTACATTGGTATAAAAACTTTCTTTATCCTCTTTGCTCATTTCTAAAATATCCAAACAATTCCAAATAAGCAAAAAGACTGGAATCTTCTCTGCTTGATGGCACCATCTCCTGGACAACAAACTTATCAAAATATTCTTGAAGAATCCAAATAGAGTAGTCAAAGATTGTAATATCCTTAGGTGTTTTGCTTTTTTTAATTTAATTTTGTAAGAAAATAAATTACTGAATATTATACCAAAAATGTTTCAAACTTTTGGATCCAAACATCATACCGTTTTTTGTTTTTTTTGTAAATTATCTGAAAAATCATCTAGTGGGAAAAAAATTGATTTTACATTTTTATTATCAAAGCATCTCTAAATTTATTCTTTGTTGAAGAACTGCATAAATATTGATCGAATTAAGTGCTATGTTTGTCATTCATCTGCTGGTTGCTTCACTGTTGTATTTGTTTATATACTTCATGTATGTACATAACCGAATGAGTCAGATTTGGCCATTCTCAAGCTTTTTTTTTCACTGTATGGCATGGAGCACCATCCACCATAAAACAGTGCTGCTTTTGTCCAAATGAGTATCAGTAAATATTAGTAAACATCCCTCTTGCAGAATGGATATGTATTTTTCTGAATTGATATTCCCCACATATTCCAGAATCTTTCAACAACCAGTGCTTCAAATTGCTCCTTAATACTATAACCAACAGTGAATATTAGAATCCCACAGAATGGATATGTATTTTTCTGAATTGATATTCCAGAATCTTTCAACAACCAGTGCTCCTAATTGTTCCTTACACTATAACCAAAAAACGTTATGTTTGATTGTTGGCTGCAGGTAATTTGAACAAATTCTTGGCTATGCAGTCTCCAAACCCAAACTTATACACTGATTGAAAATTGAGCAAATGAAGACCCATTTGAAAAGATGACAATGTGCCAAAGCACCAAGTGTCTGTCCACTATCTCAATTGCCCACTACTTTTTTTTCTGCTGAATATTGATTGGTTTATGAAGTGGCTTTCTTATGACCTCTCTATCCTAATAACGTATATGATAAAGATGTACTAGCATTCATGGGCTGATTTGGACACACACTGCTATATTTTGATAAGGATTTTAAAATATTTTCCAACCAGGAAGTGGTTTTCTTTCCTTCATTTTTGAGTTGTACATTCACATGGTTCACAATTGAATGGGAAAGTCTCAATGTTGATGCTATCTGCTGTTGGCTCACTCCTCCTTTGGAGGTGCCAACAATACACCCCTTTTCAAAATCTGATAACTCCCCATGCTACTGGAGTATGAGGCATTGTGAAGTGACTTTCTGGTTGTTTCTCTTGCATTATTATCTGCAATTATTATTATCTGAGTATTTCTCAATGGGTATATCTTTATTAATGGTGCCTATCTACTTGATATCTCTCTATATATATTTAGGTAGATAGAAAACTGAGATGGTATGAGAAGATTCTTGAAAGCTTCTTGGTTTTGAGTCCAAACCAAAAATCAACATCTTTACCCATTGAGCAAGCACCTTTCCTTTGGTTTTTCTGATTCTGTCTCAGGTGTTTCTTGACAATCAAAAAGATTTTCTTTTTTTTCTCTGGAGAATAACATTTTTTAAATTTATCTTTTGTCATCTTCCTGTTTAATTCTATTCTGGAATTTTTCAAATGTCAACTGAAAGTGTTTTGTTTTTTTGTTTTGTAGTGCCCTTTTTTCTATTCATATTCCCATTAAAAAAACGAAAACCATAATTTCCTTATAATTAGCAAGAAGTGTGCTTCTGGTTCAATACATTGGCAACAATGGCTGTTGTAACAAGTTCTTTGAATTTTTGGTTGTTGCTCCAAGCGCTACATGTTTTCATGGCTTTTGTTGATTCTCGCTAAAAAGATTGCCGCATTTGAAATTACACTCGTCCTGATTTCAGAATGAATACAGAACAAAGAAATCGTCATCATCTAATAAAAGACTTTGGGGCGTACAGAAAAATAAAATGGAAATTTTGATAGTGTAGTATTATATACACACACTTACATGCACATGTGTGTATACACACAACACACTTACACAAAGCTTATATCTTCTCTTTACATGGTGTATGTATATATGTCTATATATGTGTACACATGCAAGCCTACACACATATGTAGACATATATACACAAAAATAATACAAGGAAAAGGTATAATCTTTGTGTAATGTATGTATACGCACATATATATACACACACATCATAGGTGTGTCTGTCTGTATGTATATCAATCTAATTGATTAATATTCACCACTGAATTAAGTGCATTGACAAGGGAGGAGATTATGTTGAAAAAATACATTTTTGTTGTGTAAAATGGAGAAGAAATGCTTTATTTTTATACCTATTACATAATTCTTGCTAGTTTTACGGATTTCTTTTTATTACAGAAACTCAAATGAGTGCCTTGTTGTAGCCTCTTGATTATTCTTTCAATTTAATCTCCTGCAACTTCCTTTGTTAAACGATAATCATTTTGGATTTTCTGAAATTAATTTTTCAAATCCATAGCAGAAAATGAGAAACCAGACAAAATTCATAAGAGATAATAAGTTTTTTTAAAGATAGATACACAGATAGATATTTACTAAGCTTAGCTTAGTCTGGGACAGATCCAAATGCTGGGGAGTTGTTTTGTGACACTCCTCCAACTGTGGAGGGCCTACTGACTGTGTTGTGACACTCCTCCGACTGGGGAGGGCCTACTGATCACCAGTACCAGTGGGAAATATAAAGACGACAAATGTTTCTAACTTTGTGTTATGGACTCCTAAACAGTTGAACCCTACAAGCTGAAAATTTGTGTATATGGTTAACTTGACCCCAGAATGAACATAGGATATGTGGCAATGACCACTGGTGACCTCTAAAGGTCAATTTTAGGTGAGGTCGGTTTTGGTATTTTCGATCCTACTTTGAGAAGCTCTGTGTTAGAATTTACTACATGACCTTTTGGTATTGATTACATTTTTCCCCGACAATGCTGGATACCCTAGCAAGTATATTTATTTATATATGCACTAGCAGGAGTATCTGGCTTTGCCCAGGTTTCTAAATATCTAAAGTGAATACAATCACATTAGTTCAATATCATCATCATCATCATCATAGCATCCGTCGTGGACATAGACCTGCCCCAAGATTCACCAGACCTCTCGATCATGGGTGTCACGGAGCCAATACTTTCTGAATTTGTCTACTTTGTCAGCATCTTTTTAAAGCAATTGATACAATCTTTACTTGGTCTGGGAATGTTGATTCTATCTGAATTGTTGCTTTCAAGCAATTAAGAAAATAGTTCTATTTTACCTTTATAAAAATTCACAAAAACATAAATAAACAAATATAGGACCTAAATTGAAATTCTATTCTTATAATTTCTTTTTATTTTCTGGGAAAAATCCGTTTTCTCAAAATGCAGTACTAATTTATATAATTACTGTATGCTAATTCTTTTTCTTTTTTCAATAACAGTTTTTCAGTGTCAATTGCATCATTTATTCCTATTCATGCTCTTTCCAAGGGCATTAGTGCAAATTGACCACAGATTATCTCAATCTGAGTTTGAACTCAACTGGTCGATTACATTTTCCGTATTGCTAACCACTTGGCAACCAGCACCTCCACAGATATTTTTTAGAAATGAATAAATAGAAACCTAAAATTAGGGCGCTTACAGTTAATGCAGTGTCCTGTAAAAAGATGTCCATTTTTTGCAGTTTGGCCGTAAATAGCAGTTTTGACCCCAAATTGACCTCAGAGGTCAGTGCCAACTATCCCATGTTCATCCTTGAATCAAGTTACCCTTATAGACCAATTTTCAGTCCTCAGTGTCCAGCTGTTTGGCCACCCATAAGACACATACAAGCAAACAATCACCGACTTTAGAGTAATAAATATATATTAGAGAGAGAGAGAGAGAGACACCATCTGGTGTAGAATGATGCTTCCCACAGACCATTGCTACTAATTCAACATTGGGTGCCCCAATATTGTAGCCCTATGCCAAACTAGGCTAAGCTTATTAAGTTCTATTACAAAAATGTTTTTTTTCCTTTAAAGAAGCTATGCCCCCAATGTTTCCCCCTTTCGACACTCTTCCTTTCCCCCTTTCGGACACCTCTTCACAACCTTAACCCCCAAAGACCAGGAATTAAAAATTCATATTAATTTTTTTTAATGTAAAGTTGTTCATGACAATGAATTTATAACAATGTAATTTGTTCCAATTTTTAAATCCTTTGCTTAATGTTATCAGCCGGTTATTTTTATCTAAAAATACCCTGTCCCAAAATGATCACAATAAGCAGCTTCCACTATATCTCAACAAAAACTTTCAAATAGGACCTATTTGACCAAAACATTCTTTATTCTTTATATACCTTTGTTAGCTCAGTCGGTAGAGTAGTACCTGCGTATAAGGTAGCTCGTTTAGCAGTCGCTCACACCGACGCCGGGCAAATATAGGCTCTCACTAATAAATGTCCTTATAATTATCATTTTGAATCCACAAGTTGTTCAAACTAATATTCTCATCTGTGTTAGTTTTAATATCTGGGTTTTTTTATTTGGTGGTTAGGGGCTGATATTGGAAGCAATGAATTATTCCTTTGAATAAAATTCTGTATTAAAAAAAAAAAAAGAATTATTGTCTTAGGCAAAAATTATGTCTCAGGTCTGAATTTCAAAGAATGGCGAAAGCCAAAGATTGCAGTGACCAGAATCTAGTGATAAAAACCAACAAGGATGACAATATTAGTTGAAACTATTCATAAGGTTAGTGATAATGTCTCAGCTCTGAATTTCAAACAATGAGGCTAAAGAACATATTAGCTGAAATGTACTGATAATACTATCAAGGATGAGGATACTCATCTAAATAATCTCTTGAATATTGACAATGACTCAGAATTTCAGGCAATGAGGAAAGTTAAGAATAAATTGTAGTGAGAAAAGTAATAAGGATGAGGATATTAGTCCAAACAACATTGGCATTAGTGATAATGACTAATCTTAGAATTTCAGGCATTATTATATTATTTTACGACGGTCGATTTTCGGTTGAACAACTTATTTTTAAAAACTTTTGACTTTACCCAGTGCCAAATAGGCTGTATGTGTATGCAAAATTCACATATGGTTTCCCCTTTTGCAAAAAGTAAAAATGTGTGGGGTCTGCATTCGCTCTCACCCCAATAATAATAATCTGATTTCTATCTATTACTATATAATACTAAAAGTCTGATTTGCCCAACCAAAAATTTGGTATACATATTCAATGGACCTAGGGGAAGGTTTTAAAGTAAAATATGTACGACACAACAAGACCAACTAGTATTTTTTGTTTTATTATCAAGTAGTAATGTTCATTTAATCCTATGACAGAATCAAATATCTGCATTGTGTTGATCTGTCTTTTTTCTTTTCTTTTGCAGAGTGCCGTGTTGGCTATTACAAACTTGGAGACAAGTGTTTGGCTACCTGTCCCGTTCAGTATTACGGCCACGTAGAGATTGTGTTGTCCCGTGAAAGCCATACCAACCGGACAGCTGCTAGCTGCCACAAGTGCCATGCTGCTTGTTACAAATGCAAAGGACCCAGAAGTATCGACTGCTTTGAGTGCAGTTCTGGTTACATACTCAAGGGCCGCCAGTGTATCCCAAAACAACTGCTTGATTTCATGGGCCACAGTGAATTCCTCATCTGGGCCGTCCTCTTAGCGTTTCTTCTGTTGATTGTTATGTACACTGTCTACAGACTGCGTCACCGTTGTCTGTGTCTGCAGGAGAAACAGCAACAAAACAATCCTACCATACGCGGTAAGCCATACATTGCATATGAACCACATCATCGCCAATAGGCATACTGAACATGTTCATATTGGCCACATCTTGGCCAATGTTGGCCACATGTTTTTTCTAACTATATTTATATTTAAATTTTTACAAAATTTGTATTTTATTTTGCCTTGTGTAAAATAAATGCTTATCTCTACAAAGGTGACAGCACTTTCTAATTCTTTCCAAAAGAATTAGATTTTTTCAGAAAAAACAGATTTGAATCAGCCAAATTGAAAAAATATTTGGCCTAAGTGTTATGCGCTACAGTCTTAAAGGTCTGGAGAGCTAACCGCTGTGTTTTATATATTGTTACTTTTATCAATGTCTTATCTTAATAAAATCTGAAAGTGCTTTCACTTTTTGTAAAATACGTATGAAGTCTTTGTTCTTGGTTCCTTCCTTTGCCAAGACATCAGAGAAATTCTGCGAATTGCTTTTCAAGTTATGTCTTGAGAATGACATTATTTTTTTAATACATATTTAAACTTGCATTATTAATTGTTGACTAGTATTTGTTTTCATCTTGAATTTTATAGTTGTTTTTTATCGCAACTCTGCTCAGATTGTCAGTCTATGGCATTGAGTCACTGTATGCGAGTTAGGCGAGACTCAAACTCACATAGAGTGACAGTCTATGTTCTTTACTCAATGCCATAGACTGATGGTCTGAGCAGAGTTGCGATAAAAATCAACAGGATAATATTACTACTACTAATACTACTAGATGAAAAGCAACTAAAATTAAGAAGAAAGAAATAGTAAAAAATACAGAATGATTGACAATGCTTTATCTGATAAAAAATAAATCAGGATAATATTTAAACATACAGTTGCGTGCATCTCACACTCTGTAAGAGTTGCTTCCCTTGCACTGTGACTTTAATTTTTTATATTTCCTTGTTTTTCAATGAACAAATATTCTTTAATTTAATGTATTCATTATCTTTTAATGTTTTATACTCTTTTAAAACACAAAATAATTTGCTTCTTAAGTTGCACACAAAAAGTGTTTGTTTTCTTTCTGATCTAGAAAATTTCATTTACTTATCTGTATTTTTCCAAATGTCATAATGATTATTTATTTGTCCATTTTCCCAAGTTAATGCCATATTGTAGAAATGCTTTTTTTATTATTTTATTTTTCATCAATTAGTCATTCATATTAAAATAATTATAGTTTAATTTTTTAAACAATATTGATCTGTAAGTTAATAATGTTATATTTCATAATTAATCCTGTTTACTTGATTTCAACAAACATACGAATATAAATAAATAAAATTATAAAAAATATATATTAGGTTGTTACACAAGAAATGCTGTTTTTTAATGCTAAAAGTAAAAGATTTACTAATGTAATGGCATTTTTATGTAGATTCAATGTAAATTGATATAATTTGTTATTATTTGAGGTTTTTGAGCCCTTAACAGCAATGGTGTCTATCGAAGAAGTTAGACTTATTTTCAAGTATGATTTCAAAATAGGACATAATGCTGCTCACACTGCTGATGGTGTCAACAAAGCATTTGGAGTGAACACTATTACAGTGCGAACTGTTCAGCGTTGGTTCAATAGGTTTAGGTCTGGAAGTATGGATACCAATAATAAACCTCGAGGGAGGCCCAAACCTGTTCTTAATGATGAAGAATTATCAATAGCAGTGACCAACGACCCACAAACAACCATATCACGTCATCTCAAAGCAGTAAGAAAGATGAAAAAGTTGGAAAAATCGGTCCCACATTAACTGAATGAAATGCTCCATGACAGTTCAAGACCCCACACCTCTCAGCTGTGTCTAAGCTTAGAGAATTGCAATATGATATAATATCTTGCTGCATCCTCCATATTCACAACAGATTATCATCTTTTCAAGCATCTAGAACTTCATATCCATAATAAAAGGTTCAATAATGTGGAAGCCATAATTCATGCTTTTCCTGAATTCGTAACCACTAAACCTAAGGAATTTTATAGAGATGTCATATTATCATTAGAGGATTGTTGGAAAAGGGTTATTGCTCCAAATGGGTCATATGAAATATTTACCATTTCTTTTTTGTTTAAGTATCCTTCATATCGACTATACAACAAACAACATTTCATATGTAACAACTTGATATGTAAGGTTATATGACTGATATTTGAGCTAAAAACTAAAACATTGATTTTATATAAATTGTCTCATTGTTATTATTCCCCAATTGACTTAAGTAAATTATTTTTGCAGAGATGTCTTTGCATCCATCAGCTCCATCTGCACCGCAGCCGGCCTGGCCCCCGTCACGGCCGCCCCAGCAACCACCACTGCCACCACAACAACAACAACAGACGCAACAACAACCACCTCAACAACAACAGCAACAACAACAACAACAAAACCTTCCAAATCAACAACCTTCACACCAACACCATCGCACACACACCCACCATCAACATCATCACCGACACACCCACCGCCATCATCACCACCACCTCCACCACACACAACAACAACAGCAGCAGCAACAACCACGCCCTCAGTCTACCACAGTGGCAGCAGAACAAGTATTTTAAACATAAACTTGTTGGAGTCAGTATTTGGTTCATTCCGATTATGGAAATGCTTGATCTTTTTTCTTGACAGCATTTATTGCCTTTTAAAGAAATGAGAAGCACATGAGAGAAATTTCATCTGAGAAGAAAATGTCATCAACAGCTGGGATTGGATCTTCCCCTGCCCTCAAATTCTCTTCCAATCCAAAACTTCTACTCTCAAAAATTATTTTCCAACCCAGAACTTCCTCTGCCCTCAAATTCTCTTCCAATCCAGAACTTCTATCTTCAAATATTTTTCAAACCAGAACTTCTTTTCCAGCTAGGATCTTCCTCTGCTTTCAAATTCTTTTCCAACTGGGATCTTCCCTGTCCTCAAATTCTTTTCTGACCTAGATTTTCCCCTGCCCTCAAATTATTTTCCAACCCAGATGTTCGCCTTCAAATCATCAAGATGAGTAAAGAGGACAAGAAATAAAAACTGACTCTTGTTTAGGAAGCAGAAAGCTTTGAGAATTTTAAAAACTTCCTTTCAGCTTTTAAACTGAAAATTATTGCTTTCTTTTTCTTTTTGTTTATTTTTTCTATAATTCTGAAATACTGTCAAAGAAAACTTTAAAGGCATTTCCACAATAATGCATAACCAAAGTATTGACTAGCCATTACTTTTCTACCAAGTG
>VCCN01004835.1:2046233-2060620 GCA_006491835.1 Architeuthis dux
ATATAAATTAAAAATAAAAGAATTAATTAGTTTATTCAAGGCAGGTAACTCTCCCTCACATATACAGGATATCTTTGAGTTGTCTCCCTCTTTTGGAGAAGGAACACACAAGGTATTTTTTGAAGCGTCCACAACAAAGCCGTTGACCTTGTGCCAAACTTCATGTCGGGATATGAAATAAATATCTACAGCAGCAACAATAAAAATAAGTACATTGAGATCATGTACAGATACATTGAAACAAAATATATATTTTACAGTATAAACAAGTGCAGGATACAATAAAAGGTTTATAGCAACAAGTGTAGTTTCTTTTTCAGTTAAAACCTATCCGGTATTTTTACTCCTCATTAGAACATGTTCGCAAAACCTTTCTGGCCTTGACCTTCAGGGCAGAAACATAATTTCAGTATTTCTTCATTTAGTCTTATCCAATAAATCTTACTTTAATTTAATAATCAAGTACAAGTATTGGATGGGAACAGAAGGGAATACGTCAGGAGTTTTCATACATTTATCAATGCTTTATCACTCACAACTATTTGCCTGTTCCAGAGTCCCAATGGCACTTTATATTCCAAAATTATGTGAATATATTTGCACTATTTTCCACATTTTCTTACCCCCCCTTGAGACCTTCAGGACTACGTTTGTGACCCTCATTTGGTTTGTGGCCATGGGTTGGGGAATCACTGTACTAGAACATGAAGGCATTGCTAAGCATGTTTTATATTACCTAAATTAAATACGTCATATGTACACTTTGTGCATAGGATTTGCAATACATAGATATATATCCACTATAAGAAAAAATATTTCTTAGAAATCTTTGACGGGAATTTTCTGCAAATGAATCAAAGAATAAAAGAAGCGGGAAAAAAATGCTTTCAATGGAGTTGAATTGTGTCCTTGCCGAGCACCAAATCCTTATAAGGACATAAGTGAACACAATTTTCTACAACCATTTCCCCACAGAAAACCACTCATTAGAATCGTCTTGGTCAAACTCACAACCAGGATTGAAAGGTTTTCTTTTTTGCAGTAATTGTCAAATAGTCCCCCATTCCATACAATTCAAGTAATACATTGCTTAACTTTGATGAGCTAAACACTCAGGTTGTCAGCTTGAATTTCGACCCTTTGAATATCACTTCCTTGGGGCTGGAGGAGACGTCAATCTTTGGGGCTCATACAAGTTAATATTAACAAGACCCTCAGTTTTCAGATTGATATTTTATTACTAAAAACAACTAAACTTAAAAATCTTCAACATCAGTTTAATTTGTATTAAGGTAATCTATAAATAGCCTTTTCTGTTTATGGAGATCTCCAAGAGTTGTTAAACACTCATTACATTCATAAAATCTTGGCAGTAAAGTTTTAGGCAATAGAATTTGATGTTAAAATTACAAATCCAAAAAACAGGGTTACCCACCATCGCACCATTCTATATTTGTAGGTTTTTTCTTAAAAGAAATGAATGAATAAGACTTTGAACCAAATAATAATATTGAAAAAATGTAGAAGGCACTGTATTGTGGAAAAATAAAAATAAAATAAACTTTTTAAAAAATAAATTTTGACAGCAATCTCAGACTTTTCATCTGAGATAAATGGGGGAAAAAAAAACCCAAATAACAAAAATTCAGCTTATATAGCCATTTTTTTGTGAAGGAAAGCACAATCAAAGTAACCCCAGGAAGCACTTCAAAGAGCAGCTCAAGAAGCAAGCGGCAGAAAAGGCCGACACCAACGCAGCTAGTGTCAAGTTTGAAGCTGACATACGAACAGCTGGTTAGGACAAGAGGAAAATGGAAAATGTTGAAGGAGCAGGCTGCCGTCAAGACAACCACAAGCCCAGGGCTTCCCTTGTCCAAAGTGCGGAAAGGTCTCCGCAGTACGGATTAAGCACCACAGCCACCTTTGAGTAGAAGATAGACAGACCATACTTCCCCGATCCCCGTAAGCGACAAGCAAACCAACATGTTGAACTGAGCCAATCTTGGCACAAGGCCATATAAAAGGAGCACCCAACAAGAAATGAACTTACAATGAATGGCTTGCAAAACAGCCACACAACATCAATTGTGGGATCTGAAGATTCTTTTTTTGTACAATTAGCAAAAACTAAGTTTTTCAGATATAAGTAAAAAAAATTAAACAGGATTTTTTAAAACTATTTTTTTATGTTACATTTTTAAAGAGGACATCATTAATATATTTAATCACTAAGAGATTGCTTCTGAGCGCCTTCAAATGGTGAAGTACTGCTTTAAAATGCCTCACGGGATGACGAGTGGAAATAAGGGCTTAATATTCCAAATCACTAAAAGTCTAATGAAAAATAAAAAGAGAATAAATAAATGAACAAACAAAAAGGGTTAAAAAAATAATTTTCTTTTACAATACCTCATATTGTGATTGGAGACGCAAGGTGGCCTAACAGTTAGCAGTATGGAAAATGGATTCAGCGAACACTGGCTGGGACAGTTTGCATTCACTTTACAGTAATGCCCTTGGGAAAGGCATGAAGCCATCTCTTTACCCCCCCCCCCCAGCTATGTGTAAATAGCAATGTAGACTGGGTACTTCAACATTGGTTGACAACCAGTCTAGTAGATGGACAACTCAGAATTCAAACCACTTGCTGGTCCAAAGCCTAGGTAGAGAAGGCTAGTAACTCCACTCCGTAAAAAGCTACTTGCTACTGTATCATCCCAAAAGCGTGATGTGGTTATGGCACTGTGCTCCACAACAAAGTGTACAGGAATAAACATATGAATACAATATATCTAAACAATGTTGATATCATCAAATCTTTTCACGGTTGTAGGAAACAAATATTGAACAAACTTCATTATTGCTAAAATAACAGAGAAAACAAAATACTGAACCAAAATCCACCCTTCAAAAATTCATAAATAAAAAATAAAATAAAATAAAATTTCAAGGGAAGTAACTCCTGCTTAAAATCATCTCCCTTTGACCATTTGGTGAATTATTTTATTTTTTTCATTCAATTCACAGAAGAGTTCCACTGTCAAATTACAAACGATTTATGAATTTAAGAGTTAAACAGATGTCACGTAACTAGATAGAGATGTGGTCACCACCCTTCGCTAAATTATTACAGAAACAAGCTGGACTCAAATCACACTCCATACTGCCCTACCACCCACACATAACTCATCACCTACTCACCGACTATCAGGCCTTCACTCATCAAATGACCCATAGCACTTTATTCCCTTCGGGGTCTCTGGACCAGGCTGATTGACACGGCCAAATTCATTCACTATCCGCTTTACAAGGAGGTAATGCTGGGCCTACCAAGAAGATTATTCTACAGGTTGAGTATCGCTCCTCCGAAATGCCTGCGACCAGAAGTATTTCAGATTTGGGAATATTTGCATGTATCAGGTCGGTGAAAAAATAAGTGAAGTTTTTGTTATTTAAAACTGATGCTTATTAAAATTATTTTTTGCTTTGTTACAGTTAGCAGCTGAGTGTCAGTCTGGCAAAATGGTGCCTGACATGAAAGTGTGTAAGAAGCAGAGGTGTGTCATTGAATTCCTCCATGCGGAAAGAATTGCCCCCCCCCCATGATATTCATCGATGCTGGCTGAACATTTACGGAGACCAAACAGTGGATGTGCGGCGGTGGGTAATGCATGAGTGACACGCCACATTCCGGGCAGCCCTGCACAGCTGCCAAAATCAATGAAATGAAGATCAGCTCATCAGATAGGCAGATTATAAACATGGAACTGTGTATGGAGCTGAATGTCAGCTTCAATGCGTTGGAAACGATGTTGGCAACATTGGGACATTGCAACGGTTATGCCAGGTGGATCCCACGGATGCTCATAGAAGAACAGAAAGACCACCGAATGCAAGTCTGACAGGACCTGCTGAACTGAACCACTAAGAGGCAGAAGGTGACAGTTTCCTGGACCTGGAACCCGGACAAACCATCAATTCTGACCGTTACATTGCGACGCTGACTAAGCTGAAGGCTCGAATTTCCAGAGACGAACACAACCTTTCACTTTTCAACACAATAACGCCAGGCCCCACACCAGTTTGAAGACCATGGATCAGGTTGCAAATTTTGGCTGGATTGTCCTACCACTGTATAACCCGGATTTGGCCTCTTCAGACATCACTACTGTAATAAAGTGAGTTGCCTCCACTGGTGTAGATTTTTATGTGTGTGGCATGCAGGCTCATCCATCACTGGCAAAAATACATAAAAATAGTGTTTTGTAGCTGAAAACTTGCTCTATCCAATTGTGTTATTGTGCTCCCCGTATCTGTTGTAGTTTCCGTGGAATTAAATAGGTGACATTACTTTTGGAGCAACCATTTTAAAGCACAAATTTCATGATACTGATTTATCCTAAAGGTTTTGTTTTCACTGTTTATTTCAGGCTCAGAATGGGACGTAAAGCAGCGGAAACTGTTTGCAATATCAGCCATGCATTTGGCCAATTGACAATCAACGAACGTACAGCTCAACATTGATTCTAAAAATTTGTAACAGAGACAAAAGCCTTGAAGATGAGGAGGGTCGTTGACGTCCTTCTGTGATGGATGACAACCAATCTAGGGCCATTATTGAAGTGGACCCATGCAAAACAACTAGAGAGGTTGCAGAAGAATTAAATGCTGACCATTTAACAGTTGTTTGACATTTGCACCACTACAACTTCTTGAATCCTGGCAAAGAAGTATTTCCTGGAAATTGACAAAATGCACCAAGGACTGCAACGTTTACATCCAATATTGGTCAATCGAAAAGGACCAATACTTTTCCATGACAACGCCCAACCGTATGTCGTGCGAATGACCCTGCAGAAATTGAACGAACTAGGCTACGAAACTCCCAGAATAAATGGACTTGTTTCTAGTAGGCAAAAATGTGTAGATTCTGAAGGTTTTTATTTCGATTAATAAATTTTATTCTAAACCGAGATATACTGCTTTAAAGTTGATGGTGAAAAACCGCAATTATTTTTGCACCAACCTAATACATAATGAGATAACTTGGGGATGGGGCCTAAGTCAAAACACAAAAAACACTTATGTTTCATAGATACTTTATAAACACATAGCCTGGAGGTAATTTATACAATACTTTTTAATAATTTTGTGCATGAAACAAAGTTTGCGGTGACGATAGTTGGTAACAAACTAGCGACAATGTTGTGAATTTGTTTTGTCTTTCATCATTTGTGATGTAAATATAGTTTTACGTTTCTAAAGAGTTACACAAAGCATGACCAAGCTTTTATTTTAGTCAGTGGGGTCACGTGCAGAATTTTCCACTTGTCACATCATGTTGTTGGCTTTTAAAAAGTTGGGGATTTTGAAGTTTCGAACAAGGGATACTCAACCTGTATAATGTAGAAACACAAGTTTGGTAATACATAACCCTTTTTTCTGAAACATACGTTAGTTTAAGCAGTTTTCATAACTGCTCTCGGTCACTATCCAGTTATTATCTCATTAGTATTTTTACTTCCTGTTCTTATTGTTGCTTTTTATTACAGCACTCTCGATCGATACTCTAAGACAACTGGGTAGTTGCTAATTCTAAATCAGATTTTAATATTTTGTTTTGTAATGAGAGAATTGCTGATGCCATAAGATTTTTAAAGAAGATTTTTCTGCAATATCAGGTAGGTTATAAAAAAATTTAAAAAATCCCCAAAGATGGTTAACAGAACAAAATAGAAAAGTGGTCAATACTGACAAAGGAAGGAGAAGATGTGTGTTGGTGAAAATAATCAAGAGGCAAGTTTTGCATTTCTGATGAACAACACAAGCAGTGAGCATTGTCAGAACAAGATAATCTCAGAATTTTGGGAGGTTTTTGTTTTCATTGTTCCTTCATTCTGCAGAGTAACCAGTATTCTTTCATTCCTTTATTCCGTAGAGCAACCAATGTTCTTTCGTTCCTTTATTCCACAGAGCAACCAGTATTCAACAACCTGCAAATAATAATAAAGATAAAAAGCAAATAAAAACAAGAATAATCTTTTAATTAAAATCTGGCAAACTAGATTTTATGCAAAATACAGCCACTGCAGAATTAAAAGTTCACAGTGAGTAAAGATTTATCGCACTATACACGAGTAAATACGGTAATTATTTTTCTTAAGTTGCCATGAGATAAAATATAAACAAGGGACGTAACTCAAGAAAAGAGTGGTTTCCCTTTAATTGTAAATGCCAGTCGATAAACAAAATAAATATAATTGAGGCTCCTACCGTCGCAAGACGGTTGAAAAACTCGTCATAAATTAGATTCTCATTAAGTGTTCAATCACTGCATCCTTGTGCCAGATTAAGCTAACCTTGCTAAATAAATATAGGAACTAGCAGAATATATTTTTGTATGAAAATAATAAATAGAAAATAAAAAAAGAATTTACAGAAACACACAAGAAAACACTGTCTACCTACCTAGTTTGAAGAAGATCTGTAGTGTCTGTAAGTGTATTGGTGTCTGTCAGTGTCGCTGTGTCTGTAAGTGTAGCAGTAAGTGGATTATTCTCTTTATCCCCATGGGGGAGATTTAGTTCCGATGATAACGTTGTTAAGGTTATTATGGGTGGATTTCCATTCGACAGAGACTGCGGTTCTTCTGCCAAAGGGTTATGGACAACAGTAACTGTTTGGGTGTGGTTACTCAGGGGTCCCGAGTCACTTGCTTCAGAGTCCATGTCATCACTATCATAGTCCGATTCCAGTTCCACCTGGGTGCTGGCTTCTTTCATCTGAAATCATACAATCGTAGCAAAAGAAATGGAAAAAAAAACACATTACAATTGAATGAACGTCACAATAGAAAATTTCTCATTTTTTTAAATTATGAAAATCATATACATATATAGTAAAAGCATTGTTGGACGGACATATAGTATCAGTAGCAGCCATCAGCACCTATCTCTTGCTACCCACTTATTAAACTAACCAACTTTTTTCTCCCCTTCCCTACCCTCTTATTAAACTACGACTTTTCTCCCCTCTCCCTGCTGATAATGTCAACAAAGCAATTAAATGAACACTACCGCAGTGCAAACTGTTCAACGGTGGTTCAATAAGTATACGTCTAGAAATATGGATACCAATAATAAACCTTGAGGGAGGCCTAAACCTGTCCTTAATGATGGAGAATTATCGACAACAGTTGCTAATTATCCATGAACAGTCAGAGCACTTTCTGAAGACTTTAGGACTTCAACAGCGACTGTATCATGTCTTCTCAAGGCCGTAGGAAAGGTTAGAAAGTTGGAGAAATGGGTCCCACATGAATTGAATAAAATGCTCCATGACAGTGCCAGTCCCCACACCTCTCAGCTGACAGTATCTAAGCTTAGAGAATTGGGATATGAAGTCTTGCAGCATTCTCCATATTCACCAGACATTTCTCCTACAGATTTTCATCTTTTCCAGCATTTTGAACTTAGTATCCGTAACAAAAGGTTTAATGATAGAGGAGCCATAATTTGAGCTTTTACTGAATTTGTGACCACTAAACCCAAATAATTTGATAGAGATGTCATATCATTAGAGGATTGTTGGAAAAAGGTCATTGCTTCAAATGGGTCAGATTTTTATTAAATATTTACTGTTTTTTGTTGTTTATATCATCCTCCAACTTACTATTCAAAAATAACATTTTATATGTAACAACCTATTAAACAGCTTTCTCTGTATATGTGATGGATCACATCGCTGAGGCTCAACAGACCCACAGACCATAGTTCCCTCTAAGCTCTAAAATTAGAGGGATCATTGCCACTGACCAGAGAAAAGATCAACAAAGACAAACGATTCAAATCTAATGTTTATAGGTAGTGAAAAAAAAAACTTTAAAAATTGATGGGGGGAGGGGGGGGAGAATTTCTCGTACTCACCTCAGCCACTCCGTTAATAGCTTCAATGTTGATCTCCGCAACATTTATGGATGTTTCTGATTCGCTGGGGTTCATCGCTTCCGCTGTAACCTCCATTGCCAGTAAAATATCATCCATACTTTTTTCTTCTCCCTGAGCAGCAGCTAGCTGGTCTGCCTCGTGAACCGCCTGGAGTTTAGAAGTGACTTCCTCAACCCGACCATCGGGATGCACAATTACCACCTGAGGAATGGGGCCTGTACCTAGCCTACCCTCACGGAGATCTGTAAGCAGGTTGCCTTGCAACAACTGCTCAGTGGTCAGATGAGGGTTGACAGGTAGTTTTGGCATCATTTCCTTCTGGGTGCACTCATCATCAGAGTCATGATGGGACAGGTGCCGCATCAGGTTACCTTTGTGGGCAAAGGTCTTATCACATTCCGTACACTCGTGGGTCTTCTCCTTCGGCATTGGGGGTGTGTAGTCAGGCGTGTGGTAAAGGTTTTTGTGTCGTTTCAGTAATTGCTTTTGGCGAAATGATTGATCACATTCACCGCATTCGAACGGTTTCACACCGGTGTGCGTTAACAAGTGACTCTCAAGGTGTCGCCGCGAAAGGGCAGCGTAGTTACAGTGCTCGCATTTGAAGCACTTCTCACCCTCGTGAGTTTTTGTGTGCAACTTATACGAGTAACGGTCGGGAAATGTTTTGTTGCACTTACGGCAACACAGAGGCCGCTCACTTGTATGCAACTTCTGCATGTGAATTTTCAAGTCAGTTTTCCGACCACACGTGGTGGGGCAAAGATCACACTGAAACACAGGCTTATTGCCCGAGTGGATGAGTCTATGAGCCTTGAGCGAGTTGCTCTGCGTGAACTTTGCACAGCAGATTTCACACTGGTACGGTTTCTCTCCAGTGTGTGTTCGTAAATGTCGTTTCAGTTTGTACGTATCGGGGGATGCGTAGCTGCAGAATTTACAACGATACGGACGCTCACCTGTGTGGGATCGCATGTGCCTTTTCAGTTTGCTCAGCTCAACGCTGGCGTATTCACACATTTTGCATTTGTGCGGCTTCTCAAACGTATGTTTATATCGTACATGCCTCACCAACTCCCCAGATGTTGTGAATGCACCAGTACACTGTTTACACTTGTGGGGTCGCATTCCCGTATGCGTGTTTTTGTGGTTTTGTAAAGAGGCTGTCGTCTTAAAGCTACGTTGGCACACATCACACTTGTGTGGACGATCTTCCGAATGTGACTTCATGTGTCTTGTCAAGAGGTAATGCTTTGGGCTTGTGTAATTACAATACTGACACATGAGATGGGATGGACTAGGGTGTATCAGCTTCTTCGGTGTGAACTTCACTATTCTTTTTGTTGTGCCGTCCTCCTCGATGATTTCCTCGGTTATCTCCCTTGCTTCCTCTTTGAAGTCGTACACAGACAAGTCCTTATCTCCATCACCTTGTGAAACAATCAACACATAACTTACCTCTCCTCCCTGACTGTTATCGGATGGCATGATGGTTACCGTCTGATAATTAGTCCCATTTGAAGGCACGAGGAATGAGTTTCCAGCAGTCGATGCCACTGAATTGTCAATAACGTGCAGAGTATGTGGTGTGCAACCATCCGCCGACTGCACGGCTACTAAATGGGGCTGGGAACTATCTTCGGAATTTTGAAGAGCTACAAGCTGGGCATTGTGAATTTCTGCTTCAGATACAGTTGGCAAGTGATTTGTCACGTTGGTCGTGTTAGCCGCTACAGAGGCTAACACAGCCACTGGATTTGAACTGTCCACATTCCGTTGGAGGATTGTCCTGGATGCTTCCTCAGAAAGGAGTTGGCCATTTTCAACAGAGATCTGCTGCACCCCCAGAGCACCAGAGGCAAGCAGCTGCTGTTCACGTAAATCAGCATCCTCCGCAATAACTTGTAAGCTTGCCTCTTCTATCTGCATGTCCTCACCGCCAACCGATACAACCCGAATGATACGTTTTATCTCATTTGAACTGCTGGTTGCTACACCCAAAGTATCGTCCACTTCGCCGACACCGACAAAACCAGATTCAGCCGCCTGAGTCCCCGATAGCTCGGCCAACTGTGCATGTACGGCCGATAGATGATCACTCTGGTCCATACGGACAGTCATTTTGGCCAAGATTTCTGCTTGCGTAGAATCCAGTTCGATAGTCGTGTGTTCAGGTACTGGTTCTGGACAAGGCATTGGTTCTTCATTGTCCTGCAAGATGGCATTGGGTGTGGTATAATATTCCTGAATGCCAACATTTTCTGTAGTTTCACCGTCTGCAGATGCGGTTGTGGAGACATAGACTGCAGTGGCATTCTCTGCATCGGCCAGGTGGACGGCAGAGGCATCTAACTGGGTGGGTTCTCCAGCCCCAATCTCTTTATTAAAATGCACCAGGTAATGCTGTAAGTCATTCAGATTCTGACCTTCTGGGGCAGAACCTATCGACGAAGCCTCCATTATGGATTCTACCTGCAATAAACAACAACATATTGTCAATAATTTTGAGAAGAAACATTAACATTCAAAGAGTTTTTCGGACAATTGAAGTCATTCGTTTTATTTTTTGTTGTTCCCTGTCAGAGTTTGTGATGCGAAAATAAAGCAATACTACCTGCTCTTTACGGGAAACTGCACTTCTTTTTAGGGATCACATTATGTATTGAATTGCTTTACATATTTTTAAATAAAATTAATAATTAAAAATGCAAGAAGAAATAACAACAACCAGCAATTGAATTATTTTCAATGTTCAAAACATGTCCTCATTTTTAAATGTGTGTAAAGTTGAAATTTTCTAAAAAAAATTGTTCATATTGATTAAAAAAAAAACCATTAAACATTTCAACTCTAGAAGAAGCAATTAAAAATATTTGATTAAAATTATGATAAAGTTGAGAACTTCAAACATTGTTAAATGTTTAGAAAATCAGACGACTTTCCTTTCCAAAAGATTTTCTCCCAATGCACCGATTCAAACCTTAAAATGAATAAAACTAAATTACTAATTTTTAGATGAGAATTAGGAAAGAAAAAAAAAAGAAAAGAGATTTAAGATTTATTTCATAAAAATATATTACGAAGTTGTTCATTTCTCAAGGAAAAAAAGACAATGTGATTGTGAAAATATAAATATAAGGAAAGGAAAAAGTTACAAGGAAAATAAATGGCATTTATTTCACTAAAAAAAAAAAGAGAAAAATTAACAGGAAATTTGTTTGTTTTGTTAGATAAGTGGAAAGAAAGAAAGAGAAAGTAATTTTGTTACGTATTTCAAGGAAGGGATGAATTGAAATAAAAATGATTTCTTATTTGTGGTTGGAAAAAAGCCAAGATCGAAATTTGTACAAAAAGTGAATGAGAAAAATGTTTTCATGAAAAATAATGAAAGGGAGCTTCATTCAGAATATTGAACCCGTAAAAAGAAAAAATATATTTGGTTTCTTATTTTAAACAGAAAAATACAAACATAATCTTTTAATGTAAGAATGTTTATTAAAAAGATTGTTATGGACATGTTTCGGCTCTTTTAGATGAGGAATTTATTATAATACAATGAATTATTCGGACTGTTATCCTCATCTTGGTTGTTTCTATAATCACAATGTTTATACGGACCAAAAGTTGTGAACAACAACAAAGATAAGGACAACAGTCTCCGAATAATTCAATGTCTAAAACAGGTCTCGATTGTTTATAACTTTGATAAGAAGAGTCATTAACATTCCAACTTTTGTTGGGACATTCGAATTTCTTCACATCGTTGATGTTGTCAACACAACGTTTCGGCCGATTCATCCTTGTCAGGTGTTTAGGTGTATAATTCAAAGAAAAGAGGTAAAACATATAGAGTAGATTTAATTAAAAAGACGCAAAAAGTGTGGATGAATAAATTCTATCTGTAATGAGGGTTTGTTTTTAAAAACGAGATTTTAAAAAAAAATTTTATTTTTAAAAAGAGCCACCTTAAAAGGGAAGAAGAAGAGGAAGAATAAGAAGAAAGACAATGAAGAAGGTGATAAAATAAAAGAAGAAGAAGAAGTAAATTCTAATAAGGACATCTGGCGGAGAATTTATTCAATGGAGAAAACGTTGTGGAAAAAAGGAAACTTAATCATGAGTGGAAGAAGAAGAAGAAGAAGACATTAACATATCTCGGCATTTTGTCGAAAGGCGGCAGCACTTGTTCATCTCGAAATGTGTGTGTGTAGTTTTGGCCTCGGCCGTTGGGATAAGAACAGAGACACACGCTTACACTAAGGAATACACAGAAAAGATGACCTCAAATGGAAAACATACAGATCCATCTTGAAAATAACAGCAATCAAAAATATATTAGTCTTTACAAAAGACCCAGAAAATGTCCATTCTTGAAGGTAACAGCCATAGAAAAATCCAAAAGTCAAGGATTTTTGTTCTTTTTACAAATGGCGCGACCCAGAATGAAAGAAAGAAAAAAGGACGAAGGATCAGCCGTGAATGAAATTACCTGATCAGTTTTTTCAATTTCTAATTGATTTAGTGAGGATAAACAATCATGGAGTTTTGAAGAAGAAAAAAAAAAGAGTTAGGGTTAAAAACAATAACCTTAAACGAAGAAGAAATGAATTGTATTTTTTCTTGGTTTCGTTCCGTTTTAAAGTCGTTTCTTATATAAAAAGCGTTGAAGATATGGCGGTTATGAGTTTTAACACAGAAAAGTAGTAACATTTTCATTCTGACCTTAAATTATATATTTATGTTTAAACTTACCTATGTGTCTTGAATTACATTTAAGTAGTTGATTTCGTCTTTTGCGGATACAAAGAAATCATTAAGTTATTTCTATTTCTCTGAACTTCTCTTATAACCTTGTCGTTTTATGAGCTCAGGATTATTAAATCGAAAGTTGCTCTCTTCTCTTGAAAACAACAAAAAAGTAGAGAAATTCCGAAGTAGTCGGCCACATGCCATCATCATTTATGAATCATCAACTTATTTTTTTTATTACTTTCCTTTTACGTCTTTAGATAAAATTGAAGAAAAAAAAAATGTAAATAATACGAGATTGTTTAATTTTTAAAAATGGTCTTTTGTTAATCAAAGTTATTTCAAACAACAAAGGTTAAAAATATTTTTACGCCCAAACTCATAAATACCGAAATAAAAATCTGATTTATATTACTAATTTTAAATTAGAACAACGCAAAAAGGTTTTAAATTTTAAGATAAGACAACACCCATTAAAACTAATTTATATTAGCTAATTTTAGAAATAAGATTAGGTTACATTTACATTCCAATCATCCACAAATGGCGAGTTTAGATTAATTTGAGTTGGAAAAGAAAGGCAGATATGTTTAATTGTTACGTATAAAGGTTTAAAATTCTGCTCTGATTTTTATATAGGTAATGTTATTGAAGTAAAATAGGTTTAAAATGAGCAAATGGCGATTTAATTAGGATGTTGTGTTTAAAAGGTAGGAAAAGAAAGCAGGCAGATATGTTTAATTGTTACGTATAAATATGGTAAAATTCTGATGAATTGTTAAAATATTTAAAATTCTGCTCCGATCTTTATATATAAGTAATGTTATTGCTTTTTAAGTACTAAAAAGGAAGGTTTAAAATGAACAAATGGCGAATTAATTACACTAGGATGTTATGTGTTTTAAAAGGGTAGGAAAAAGACGGGTAGATATCTTTCTTCATTGTTACGTCTATAGATTTCTCTTTCAAAAACCCTGCTACGATGTATATATGTTATTTTATTTTGAATGTTCCAAAAAAGCCGATGTTTTGTTGGGTCTAAATCCAAAATAAATAAATGTTTTTATTGAAAATGTTTGTTTTAGAAATTATCTTACTTACTGCGACTTTTCTTCGCTTGAGGGCGTTGGTGTTGCTTGGCCGTCGTGTACGCGTTTAATCTAACAGAAGTATGTATATAACTATATATCTATCTATACCGAACGTGGATCTATGTGTTAGTCATGTATGAGTGATGATGTTGTAAGTCAGGCTGTTGTGGGTGTGCTACACAATCCCAGATCTTCTTCTTCTCTCTGTATTCGTGATGAAATTCTGAATGTTGCTGACTAGGGCTGCCATACTGGAAGGGCCGACCGACTGCGCATGCGTATCCGGAAGTCCCATCAAAGCTGACACAAAAATAAGTAACAACTCAGATTTTATTTCAACAAGAATTTCAATTTCTTCATTCAATAATTATAATAATAATAACTTTAGATGAGATTTCTTTTTTTGTAGTTATTATTTTAAAAATTAAGTTACCAGTGGTTAACTTTTCGATCGTCTCCAATCCTGGATTATAGTCTTTACTAGTGTTAGTGTATAACCCGTGCCATCAAAAATGATGGCTGAAATTGATATTATTTTGTTGGGTATTTATTTCGTTTCTATAATCATCATCATCAGCCGTTATAAGTCCATTGCTGGACA